>VZRE01016168.1:1681161-1699282 GCA_013396775.1 Cephalopterus ornatus | reverse complement strand
GAAGGGAAGGGAAGGGAAGGTAAGGGAAGGGAAGGGAAGGGAAGGGAATCTGGTGCAACTCAAGCATCATCCATAATAGTACCTTATTTTTTACCGATTCTTATAAAATTCCTTCCGAGCCCCTCCATTTGATTCCATGGGAAAATAACTTGTGCCACTTTTAATTGGTCAGACATTGCTTCATCACCCCTTGCATAACTCCACAGGCTGAGGGAAAAATGTGCCAAATTCCATCCCCATCCACTCTTCTCTAATCCAGGAGGGAACTCATGGTCACAGAGCAAGAAAGGGCAAGTCGGATTCTTGCTAAGACCCGCAAGGTTCTGTGGTCCACAGTCATCAGGTCTGGGTGTCTGGAGTGACTGCAGAGGCTAATCTAAGAAAATGAGGCCTGGGGAAGGACAATTTAAGACTATCATTAATGTGGGACCCATATTCTCTTTCTAGGGAAAGTATCAGGTCAATCCATGATTCTGCTGTCACTGCAGCTGAAAGCAAAGTACATGAGTGGGAGATCTTAACACAGTTAAATTCTGATACTGAGTGAACAAAAGATCCTTTTCTTGGGTGAAACGTTACCTTGAAGGAAAACATATGGAAAAATACATGTGCCTGGTACAGAACCTGCTTCTACCCTTGGAGAGTATTCTTGGCAGCCCCTGCTTGATCTTAACCAAATCATTCAAGGCCTGGTCTCAGGGCTGTTCACTGTTGGGGCACAGGGTAGACTTCAAGCACTTTGAGAGATGTGATTTGGAATATGGACTGCAGAAAGTGGCTGGGATCTTGTGGCCGCCCTCAAGTGTGTCCTGACTTGACATCTTTTAAAAAGGGTTCTTGAGACAGGTGATACACTCATTTGCTGTGAGGGGTCACTGCTCTTCATAGTTAGCCTGCTGACTGTTTATTACGATAGTATTTTATGACCCCGAGCGAATATGAGGCTTCTGATTCTTGTAATTTAAGGTATATGTGGTTTGTAACTTGATTAGAAATTCAACAATGAGAATGAGAGAGAATCTGTTTCCTACTGAAAAAGGATTTGGTCTAAGTTTACTGAAAAACAATAGAGCGGCATTACATTAGCCAGATGATGAGCCAGGAGTCCATGATTTTTCTATTATTTTCTATTTTTATTTAGCTGTGTCAAATACCAGAAACCTGGAGAATGTGAAAAAGTAAATTTGAGATAACTGATGCATTTTTCATGGAGAAAAATCACAAAATTCATTGTTTTATGGTCCCCCGCCTCTTTTTTTTCCCCAGCAGTGTAAAAATCCATGTGAGTGTTGACATTTTAACCTTTAGAAACTCCAGCAAAAGGTGACACCTTTCAGCAGTTCATGCAGCTCTAAGAAAACTGTTCCATTACATGAGGAAAAAAAATAAAATAAAACTGAACTGCTTGTGTGTGCAGGCTGAAACAACAGCACTTCCTGGGAGATGATAATCCACTTAGGTGTCAATGTGCAAGATTTGAGGACAGTAAAAAGCACGCAGGTGAATTCAGTGGGTGTGGGATCATTTCCCCCCACTCGGCTTTTAGGGATGCAGTAGGGTGTAGGTTGTAGGAATCTACCTGCTTCCAGGTTTTCCCACTCTCCTCTAAACACTGTGGCAACACTGACTTTGTCAGAGGCACAGTGCTGGAGGTAAGGGGTTCTCTCTGCCCATTGCATGTTACTAATGGAAACAAAGCTTTGCCAAATGAAAATATTGTTTTTAGCCAGAGCTTTCAATCTTCTTGTGTTACAATTCTCTTTGCTGACTTGCACCAAACAACCATTACCCCCTGGGCCTGAAACGTGCTCTCTGATGGTCTCCAGTGATGTTGCCACATGCAAAAAAAAAAAGAACAACACTGCTAACAGGGGGGAGATATTTCACCTAACTTGTGATGGAAAAAATTCTTTCATAGGTACTAAAAGGAATAGATGACTTTTTATTGAACTGTTCACAATATCTACTTTTAGACTCACAGAAGCAGAATCACGGAATGTTTTGGGTTATAAAGAATTTTTAAGTATCATCTAGCCCAACCCTCTGTCATGGGCAGGGACACCTTTCACTAGATCAATGGTTGCTCAAAGCCCAGCCTGGCCTTGAACACTTCCAGGGATGGGGAATGCACAACTTCTCTTGGCAATCTGTGCCAGTGTCTCATCACCCTCACTGTAAAGAATTACTTCCTAATATCCAATCTAAATCTACCCATTTTCAGTTTAAAACTGCTGCCCTTGTCATGTCATGGCAGGTCTTGGCAAAAAGTCTCTCTCTGCCTTTTTATAAGCCCCTTTAAGTAATGAAAGGACAAAACAAGGTCTCCCCAGGGCTTTCTCTTCTTCAGGCTGAGCAACCCCAACTCTCTCTGCCCGTCTTCACAGAAGAGCTTTTCCAAGCCTCTGACTATTTTTGTGGCCCTCCTTTGGACTTTCTTTAACAAGTCCTAGTCTTTCTTGTGCTGAGGACCCCATATCTGGACACAATACTCCTGGTGGGGTCTCACAAGAGTGGAGAAGAGAAGCAGAATCACCTTGCTTGACCTGCTAGCTACACTTCTTGTGATGCAGCCCAGGATAGTTTTGGGGAAGAAGGGCCTCTTCCTCCCTGTTGCCTTTGATTCTGGGCTACAGGCTCAGGTGGAAACATTAATATTTGTTTAGAAGAATCCCACTCTGTTTTTATTGTACATTCTAAATAAAACCCGTAATTTATCAGTGTTTTCAGTACTTATGGGACCCCCAAAAATGCAAGCCTTGTTTTAAGCCCTCCCCTCTCTTTCTGCGCATGTACACATACCAATGTGCGTGTGTTAAAAGCAGGTTTTACCTTCTAAATGGAGGTGGATGAAAGGCACACAGCTCTATGATCCCCATTTCACAGAGGTGGAAATGAGACACAGGCAGATTTAGGGACTTGCCCAAGGCAAGACAGGAAACACCTTGTGTGACCAGGAATCAAACCCACATCTCTTCTGTTCTTTGGCAAGGCACTAGTGTTCCTCTTGGTACAGGGGACAAATAAGATGGGAAGTGGTACTTTGAAGCACTTTTCTCAAGATCACGTCACTGTTATTGTTATAATTTAGCAATAGATGTTATCAATATAAAAGTAAAGCCGGTTGCAATTTGAGTTTATCCTTCGTAATGACTCACTTCTTCCATACTGCCCACAAGAAGTGAACTAATAACCAGTTATTCCCCCTGGATTTCTCAGTATGAATTGTCTCTGTGTTACTTGCTTTTAAGCTACAAGACAGCTTTCCGAGCCACCCCAGCAGAGTCATATTGTTATACCAAACCCCCCATCAGACCTCTTGGTGACCTCCTGATGGAAAGTAGGCTGCAGACACACATCCAACTGCAGCATGGCGTTCCTTGATGGCCTATTATGGTGAAGAAATACAGTCTTCATATTTAAAACTTGTATACTCCTGATGTCCATAAAACACATCGGATTGTTTAAGCTGTGCTGGTTTTGGGGGGCTTGAGCTTGCACAACTAGTTTGACTATAATTGATCATAGAATCATAGAATGTCCTGAGTTGGAAGTGACACACGTTGAAGTCCAACTCCTGGCCCTACATGGACAGCCCCAAGAATCACACCATGTGCCTGAGGATTGTCCAAACACTTCTTTGAGCTCTGTCAGGCTTGGTGCTGTGACCACTTCCCTGGGGAGCCTGTTCCAATGCCCAGTCATCCTCTGGGTGAAGAACCTTTTCCTAACATCCAACCTAAAACTCCCCGGACACAACTTCATGCCATTCCCTCTGGACTTACCACTGGTCACCAGTGAGACTTGCAAGAGTAGGATCTAAAAGGCAGACAGAGTGTTATGGGTGTTCCTAAATGAAGATGTCTAGGGATATGTTCTAATCACCAGGGTACAGGCAGGAAAACTGTCAGAAAAGTCACTATTTCCTAATATCCAGTCTAAACCTCATCTAGTGCAACCTGAGGCCATTTCATCTTATCCTGTCACTTGTTACCTGAGATAGAAGAGACTGATCCCCATTTGGCTACAACCTCCCTTCGGGGAGCTGTGGAAAGCAAGAAAGTCCCCCCAGCTCTGGTCCTTTCTCTGGACACACTCCAGCCACTCAATGTCTTTTTTGTCATGAGGGGCTCAAAACTCAACACGGGATTCAGGGTGTGGCCTCACCAGTGCCTACTACAGGGGCAAAATGACTGCCCAGTCCTTCCTAGCTCTACTTCATCTGAAGCACTAGATACACAAACCTCCAACATTAGGTAGAAGGAAGTTGTCTTAAGTCTTGTCATCAGGGTTTGGGTCACGAGTTTTGGGAAGCAGATCTATGATAGGTTGGGATCTAATGTCTCCTTGAAACTAGTAGGACTTTTACCATTGAATCCATTAATTTGGGGTGATGGTGGTATGGTTTTTTGTTTGCTTTTTGTTTGTTTGTTTGTTCTGTGTTTTTTGGTTGGTTGTGCTCCTCTGGGTGTTTTTTTTGTTGGTTAATTTATTTTTTTTTTTTTAAGGATGTTCCATTCTAGGGGTTTTTTGATTTGTTTTTGTTTTTGTTTTTGTTTTTTTTTTCCCTCCATATAGCCAGTTCTTTTACACAGGGTAAGCACTCAAGCATTGTTCCGAACTGGGTAGCCACTGCTCTGAATGAGGAACTCAGTGTTTTTCTGAAATACTAAAGTATTAGGTATATAGGTAACTAAACAGTCTGTGTTGGGCTTTTCCAATTGAGTAATTTGGTATTTAGGATATACTTCATTAACTGACGTGCTTGGTTAACTAACAGCTTTGCAAGATGTCACAATTAATGTTGAATTCAGGGATTTCATACGGTTTTCCCCTGTAGTCTGTCTCTATTTACATACATTCTTTTTTCCCCCCAGAATTTTTAAAGCTCATTTCTGAAAGTGCAACATTTTGCAGATTATCTCAGAGTCACTGAAGATTTGTTGTGGTTTTTTTCCCAGAGACTGGTAAAATCACACTGGCTCCAGAGGTTCAACTTTCTGCCCCTGCTAAGGAAGGTCATCAGTAGCGTGGAGTCAGTTTTGGATATCTCCCAATCAGAAACAAATAAAAGTTAGCCCACTGGGACTTTAGCTAGGCTGTATCTGCCCTTCCAATGAACAGTTAAGCTTTGTAGTGTGCCTGCTTGAGAAACAGCTGTTTGTCTAACCTCTGAACTGCTCAATACATTAATCTGAACTATAATTTAACTCTGTCTCAGCTTCCGAACATGGCACCAATAACTGGTTAGCACAGATTTACCAGCCTTAAAAATGATCATTTCTGAGGTTTGTTTAAAAAACAGTTTTCCCCTCTGCCTTGGGTTAATTAGAAGTGACAATCTTTGGCAAGAGCATACTCAACAAGAGCACATTTCAGAGGGTTCTAAGCAAGATGCTCCCCCTCAAAACCTTCACGTTGCTGTTTGTTCCTGGTGTTTGTGAGTCAGACATAGAGGCAGACCCTGCTTTTTGTTGGCCTTCTGTTTGGGGAGTGTGGTTCAACTGTGCATCACCACGTTGTCCCTCTGCCAGCTAAGAACAAAGATCCAGTCAGAAGGATGGGAAAATGCAAAACTATTTTGAATGAGCATGAGCCAAGCCTTGATCGGATCTGAATATCTTCAATCTTTAAAGTTAGGAGAGTCCTGGATTCAGTGTGGGCTCATCTGTTTCTGAATTCTTCTTTAAACTCAGTGAGTCAGTGGGTCTATTGGTCCTTGTGATAGAAAAGGTATTAAAAGACGGAAGAAATAGAGAAAAATAAGGAGGAGAAGAATTTTTGTGAAAAACAGTGACATACTTTTGGCTGTTGAAATGATGAGTAATGCAAGATCCAATATTCTCCTCTCACTAACAGACACTCAGTTCTTGCTTCACAAGCACATACACACTCCATTTCCCAGAATGCCCCAGAGAAAAACGGCAGAAAAGTGGATCACTATTCTAAGAATTTGGCTTCTGAAAGCTGTTGTTATGTACCTGAGTATCTAGGTCATTAAATATCTGTCCTGACTTAGCACTGGAATGCTCCAGTAACTTGCACTCCTTAGGGTTTTGCTCCTGCACCAGCAAGAGAGAATAATAGAATCATTGAAAGTCCTTGGGTTTTAAAGGACCTTAAAGATCATCGAGTTTCAACCTCCCTGCCATGGGCAGGGACACCTTCCACTAGACCAGGTTGCTCAGAGTCCCACCCACTCTGCTCCTAAGTATTTTCAGGGGTGGGGCATCCACAGCTTCTCTGGCAACCTGTGCCAGTGCCTCACCACCCTCACAGTAAAGAATTTCTTCCTAATATCTGATCTAAACCTACCCTTTTTCTGTTTAAAACCATTCTCCCCCTGTTCTATCACTACACGTGTTTTCTTTTTCCTAAAGCTCTGACTCAAACAATCAAGGTAATAGGAGAGATAATACAATTTTCCTTAAAAATGAATGCAAACAGTCGAACTTTTCGCAGTCACGGAGAAATCTTGAAAATTTAGCCTAGATCTGAGCATATGCTTGAGCAATGCTAAAGCCTGCAAAGAGATTAAATCTAATGTTTTCCTTGTATTATCATCAATATAGAAATTATGATGTTTGCAGCTCAGGGAGGGCAAGAGTTAATAGGCAATGACAGAGCTCTGGGAACTGGACGAGTGGTGGATTGTGTTATGAACACAATCCCTGTTGCAAGGAGTTTAGAGTATAAAGAAGGTAGGATAAGATGGACACAGACAAGCCAACAAGGAATATGATGATATTACCCCCTTTTTACCAGATTACTGATTTACTGACAGAACAGACCTGAATCTTAATGAGGGATTTAATCAGAGAAGGATGTAATTTTTCAGCTGGAACCCCTTCGGTGAAACTGTAGGTTTGACAACATCTATTTTTCCTGTGAATTTCTGTCAGATGAGCTAATTTATTCATTAACCAAAGCTGAAAATATATTGGAAAAATAGTATATTTTAACATTTTATGTTCAGTTGTCATGAATTTTTATCTAAAATTTCTTAAAAATGTATTTAAACAATTAGAAAACATTTTAAAGCTTAGTAAAACATTTGATCCTAACCAATGTTAGGCTGAGATATTTATATTTTCATTGCCTCCTTTGCCAAAATATCCCGACAGTTATGTACTTACTCAGCTTGATGATGATGATAATGAAGGTTATGAAGATTTAACAGGAAAGCATACAATTTCCCATTTTTACAGGAGGTTTTCACTTGAATGAGGGAAATATGTTGTTTGAGGAGGCAAATGGGGAAGGTGGACACACGAAGGGGCGGCTGAAGAGTCTTGGAGGCAAAGGTAGGAAGGGCAATAAGCACGTTTGTTGCAGTAGGATAAGAGACAATGGTTTTTAACTAAAAGAAGACAGATTTAGACCAGGTGTATGGAAGAAACTTTAATGACGAGGGTCATGGCTGCCCAGAGAGGGGGTGGATGCCCCATCCTTGGAAATTCAAGGTCAGGTTGGATGGGGTTCCGAGCAACCTGGTCTAGTTGAAGGTGTCCCTGCTCATTGCAGGGGAGTTGGACTTGGTGATCTTTAAAGGACCTTTCAAACCCAAACAATTCTATGATTCCCCTTTTACACAGGGCAGGTTTCACTCTGCACTAGGCAGCTGTAGATCATGAGGAAGGCAGGAGGTGACAGGGAACTGAAGACTCCCCACTTTTACACCTGGGTTCACTGTGCTTGTCTCTCGTTACCTGTCCTGATATTCTTTGTTTTCTGAACAATGCTAAGGCAGGAGTTAAACTCACCTGTGTGCTGCTGCATGGCATGGGGTGAAATACAGGACTAATTCCCTTGCCTGAAGCATTCCAGCCCCTTTTGGGGCAGAATTGTGTCTCCCCTGTACAAATTTTGGGAACGGGGGCAACCATAATCCCCCAGCTCCCAAAGCCGGCAAACCCCCCAGGGCTGATATTGTCAGCTCGGATGGTTATTGGGGGGGTGAGGGGAAGAGGATAAATACCTGGAGAGAGCAGATGCTTTGCTATGAAATTTCTGAGGACGTGCTGTCAGGCTGCAGAGTGTCTGAGACACCCAGCTCTGCGTGGGGGAAGCAGCGTCGGGCTGTCACCGGCGCTCTCACGGCTCCCACACCTATTGAGCCTGACAGAGCTGTTTAGCCAAAGTGCATCACATTCCCTGCTGCCCTCATTTTGCTTAATCTGCATTCTTGCAGCTCAGTAATCCTCATGGGGGGGGGGACTTCCTATAAATAGTGCTTTGGCAATTAAACCCACTTTCCTTGCAAACTAAGCTTTAATTGCTATTGGCAGGTAGCTCGCAGAAGTATCTCCTATGGAGGAACTAGAGGATGAAACACATTTTAAATAATGAGGGTTTATCTTTGTGGAGAAAGGAAAGTTTATCTTAAATGCTAATGCTATTATCTAATCGAGCATCTAATGTTTTTCTATGCAGTTTGCTCCTCTGAGAGCACCATGGAGCAGAAATGTGAGCTGTAAAAATCCTGCTGTACTCATGGAAATGTCTCTCACACATTTTCAGGGAAAACAGGTCAAAGATTACACCTCTGCAGCGTTTTTTTTGGTGATACACATTCATTGTTTTTAGTGTGTTTTACTCAGATTTCAATCAGAATTATATTTAAAGAAAACAACAAGGCACAATAAAAAAAATGACCCTCTGCCCTCAGAAAACAGGTGAATACACATCCAGGTCAATCCGCTGGCGAGCTCTGATGTGCTGAGAAGCTGGGGTCATTTATTTCAGAAGCAGGGTTAGCCGTTCTGCCTTCTGTTTCAGGAGACAGAACACTTCACACTCTTAAATGACACCTGGAAATCCGAACAGGCAAAATGGAGCCTATCATAAAGGGAGAGAGGGATTTGGATATTTGGAAGTAAATCCTGAGATTATTTTTGCATGAACCTGTAAGAATGATATTGGTATGCATGTAAGTGCGCACAAACCAGCTGCTGCTCCTGTCTCCTTGCATGCTGAGTGTGCTTTGCTTCAAATCCATGTTCTTATGGGCTTCTATGGGAGCAGGAGCAGTCCAGATATGCACAGAATATTTAGGCTTTTCAAACCTAAATATGGCATCTGATTATGTGAGGTTTAAATAAAACCACAGGTAATACATTCCTGTTTTAGCATTAAAAATCACAGCATCATACATTGTTCCCAATATGGGTCAAATTCTTTAAGGTGGTGAAGCTTTTCAATATATATAGCTAGTTTTAGTTAGGTATAAAGTCACATCAGTCTCATTTCTGAAAAAACCTAACATGTACCAGCAGAGATGCTTCAAAAATTTATCTTTTATATTGTCAGTCCAGATTATCTGTAAAATTCACTTAAATTGTGCCCACCCCTCATTTTGTGCTCACTTTTTATAAATATTCAATTGTGACTTTTCCTGCTGGAATGTTTTCGTCAAATGCATGGTTAGTCACTTCTGGGGCTGAGGCTGAGTTTTGAATTTGTGTTTGTACTGAGCTCAGTCCTGCTGGGAACCACACATACCAATAGGACACTGAAAACTGAAAAGAGTGAGTTTAGATTAGATATTAGGAAGAAATTCTTTACTGTGAGACATTGGCACAGGTTTCCCAGAGAAGCTGTGGCTGCCTTATCCCTGGAAGTGTTCAAGGCCAGGTTGAATGGGGCCTGGAGCAACCTGATCTAATGGAAGGTGTCCCTGTCCATGGCAGGGGGTTGAAACTGGATGATCTTTAAGGTCTCCCTTCCAACCCAAACCATTCTATGATTCTATGACACCATATTGGTGGCATTGAGCTACATCAACCTTCAACTGGAGACTGCTTCAGTAAACTGCTGAAGGCCAAAGCACAGTTATATTTTAAGGAATGCTTTTGAACGCTATAGAACAAAAAATCTCAAGGAATTAATCTCAAATTTGGACATTTTTCAAGGACTCTGATGGCCAGATTTATTTTGGACTCTATATGCTACTATCTGGCCTGGGACATCTGTGGTGCCACACTTCACCCATTCAAATTTAAAACAAAGCCCTTGACCATGATATCCCTTGCAAAGCTTTGTCCCAGTTTAAAACTGCTCTATTATTGCACTATCTCAACCTAGGCCTCAAATACCGAAGTGCTCATTAGTCTTTTCACCTTCTAAAACAAGGTTCTGATTCATCCCGTAAATCTGGGACATTGGTGTGTTTTATTTACTAGTTGACCTATCGATAACTTTGTCTCTAAACCTATGACTGTCTCCATCCTTGTGGGTATGGCCATATTTTTTTCTCATTAGCAGTTGTTGTGTACAAGCTCTCACACACTGGCCAAGGGAGATGCCAGTTTGGCATTGGGTGAAGAGCAGAAAGAGGGTGAGAACCGATTTTTCCCAGCTTTTGTGAGGGTGATGAGGCAGAGAAAAAGGGTGTTCCCCTGCAGTCTGCTTTCATTGCCTGAGCATGTCCTCATTCCCATCAGCAAGTTCCCATTCCCTCCCATTCTGTTGCTGCAGCAAATATCACCAATCTCAGGTAACCCCCTCAAAAAGCTCCCTTCCACTCTGCAACTTGTTCACCATCAGTTGAATTGGGAGTCTGATTCCCAGCTCTTGTTCTGATCCCATATAGAACTTCTGGACGCCTAAAGGTCCCATGCAGCAGTAATTTCAACAGGGCACACGCTCCATGCTTAATTCTTCTGAAGGTTTGACTTTTTCTTTGACGTGTTCCTCATGCTGAGCATGCCCTGGGCACTTCTACATCAAGACACAGACACCAAGGATATCATCACTGGGCTAAAGCCTCGTGTGGGACTACGGATATCTTTCCTCGATATGTATTCTTGAAAAATTGTGGATTTGTGTTGCTGGATGTAGCAACTGTGAACTCTCAGGTTGCTCACCATCATAGTGGCAACTACAGCCCTGAATTCTGGATTATATAGCAGGTCTGTCCATCCCACTCAGGGTAAAGAAAACACCTAAAGTCCCTTTGTGTGGATTTGACACTGGCTCAGAGCTACAAGGATCCTGCTTTGGAAATGCTGTTCTTAGTACACATTTATGTCCTTTTTTTTAAAAGAAAAAAATCTTTAAAGTGCAATTTCTCATAAACTAGACTGCTCTGAGTACACGAAAATAGAAAACTCTGAGCCCTGACTCTTCCTAAGCAAAATCAGAGACAACCTTCACTTCCTAGGGGGTCTCTTACATCTCCCTGCCAGGGCACCACTCCAGAAACCTTTTAAAAATACTGAGAGGAAGATCTTTCATCATCAACGCTAAACATCCAAAGAAATAGACTGAGGTCTTGTGCTCCTTTATAGTTCTATTTCTGGCTCAGGAAATCTGCCACTTATAACGTGCAACACCTACAAGTGGGACTGGACTTTGGAGCCCAAGGGACTGGGGGTGACTAAGGATTGTCCCCTCCTCACCAGACTCTGAATACATTATGAATTGCTGATATGACAGTGTCCTTAAACTGTCCCAAAGTGCAAAAGGAGTTAGTTTTAAATTTTGGTCAGCTCTGAAGTGGTCAGGCAATTTAACTACATTATTATTGTAGGCCCCTTCCAACTGAAACACTATTCTATTCTATTCTATTCTATTCTATTCTATTCTATTCTATTCTATTCTATTCTATTCTATTCTAATGTATATCCATGGCAAATAATTTAACCCAGAAACACTTCTAGCTGTGTCTCAAAAGGAAAGTGAAACCCAGCACCACATGGATCTGAAATTAAAGGTGTAGGGGGTTGCCAAAAAATGGGGATGTTGGGAAATAAATCTTTGCACCTTTGAGCAAAACACACTCCAGAAAGGGGATGGGTTTGAGACATACCAAACCCATGCTGTGTCCTCAACAGCCCCTCTGGGCAGCTTCCAGGTTTCATTCTGGCTTTGGTGGATTCTGTTGCAGAGTCCGTAAATATCCCACCAAAGGCATATCCCACCAATCAACCCCAGGCCAAACCCTGTGACAGGAAACCTCCTGGCATAGAGACTTTAAAAATCCTACCATGTTTAAGCACATTTAAAATGAGCTAAGTTCTGTGTGCTTCTCAAAAAGTCAGTTTGTTTTATCCCATCTCAATTTCTGGAGAAAATAATACATGAAATATTTTTTTTAATCTAATTTTAAATCGAGAACACTGTGATGGTATTTCTTGCTTCTGTCTTACCCCAAGTACAAACATCGGCAATAGTTTTTAGAGCTAATGTAAGTGGTAGAAACTTTTTATTTACTTGTTTTTCCAACAACTTTTTTTTTTCTGTTCACATTTGTAATCTTAACAAGGGAGAAAATGCTTATAGGGAGACCATAAAGGTATGGAAAGTCACAGAAATGTAGTCAAGAAGAATAATGGGTATTAAATCAATATTTATAAACATAACAGCTAATAGAAAAACAGACTCATACCCATTTGTTTTAAAAATAGGTTGCTGCAAAACCATGTAAATGAATATTTAATTTAATGTGTTTTTTCTAAATCAAGTATAGTTGCCTTTATAAAAGCTCATGAACAATGACAATAATGCACAATAAATATTAATAATTACCCATAATGGGTAATTAAAGTTTAATAATTAGTATGAAAGTCAAAATAACAAGAAAGAATCACTTGATCACATTCAAAACATTCAGTATTTGAAGGATGTTGTATAATCATTACAGCATAGGTTAATGATTGTCCATTTGAAGTCTGCACTCATTTACGTTCATGGTTATTGGAATGTAACAGTTGATAGAGCATTTCATGATAGAAAAAATTGAATATGTAAATATTATTCCAAATGTGAGTCCACTGTGATGAGGTTATCTCTGCAAATGTAGTTCACCTTGGTGCTATTCTATAGGGAAGTTGCTTTATGAAGTGCCTTTGCAAAAATGGGTTTAATTTAGGGGAGTTCTGGTCAATGTGCTGCACAGGAATAGAGAGATTTTGTATATGTAAACACTGCTTGACTGAACCAAGTGGGTTTAGTCTAAAATGCCCTGTTACCCTGCAGCCGAGGATCTGGATCATATTTTCCAATGCTTTGCAGAGTTAGAGTTGTATAATCTTTCGCGATATATTTTGGGGTTCTGAGCAATTTGCCATTTGAAATTCCAGTCCCTGACATACTCCAGTACAAAGAAGAGAAGTAGTTTATCGGAAATATACTTTGGCTCATGGGAACCATTTATAAAGATGGGAAGCAGAAGACAACCCAAAATACAGCCCCTATGGGGTAACATGCTGAGGTTTCAAAATGTATCTGGTACTGTCTGAGATCTTATGTTTTTTTGGGTTTTTTTTTCAGATGAAATAGTTTTTGCATTCTGCAACAGGAGTAAATTTGTTCTTAATAAAACAGGTCCATTTTGCTGAATGCTATAAGTTTTTGTTATTAACAATATTTAAAGGACACATTTTAATCCCCAGTTCCAGGAGTTTATGCATTCTTTTGCAAACAATCAAAGTCCTCCACATTTTCCAAGTTTTGGACACTGTGGCCAATGAGCCACTTACATTTTCTTGTGTTCAAGGTGAGATTTGTGGTCACCTGGACAAGCCACCTAAAAAACATGGGGCTTTGTTGATTTTTCTTCCTTTTTTTTTTTTTTTAATTGAGTTTCAGCAAACTCAGTTTCCTGATCCTGTTGTCTCTAAGACCAGCTAAGTAAAGTGAGGAGTACAGATGGACGAGAAAATTACTAAACAAGGAAAGACATTTCTGCAGCAATATAATTATTCACAGTAATGACCAATCCCTGCCTTCTCATTGTTTCATGCCCTCTGCTGCTATTGGTGGTCAAGCTGTTTTGCAATGGGTTTATCTTTCCCATTTCATAAATGAGGAAAACGAGAGCAACTTGCTGGAGGAGGCAAAACAAGCCTGGGGAACTGCCAGGATGTGAAATACTGATGGAAAAAAAAAAATAAAATAAAATCCTAGGTAAGAGGACAGGGAGAGGCTTTACGAGAGTTGCAGTTTCCATATCCAGCACTAGAGAAACTGCAGCATGACTGCATGGCACACCTGGCTCTACATGCTGACCTATGGGCAGCCCCAGACTGTCCCACCGGTGTCCCACCAGCCCCAAACAGAAGTCCTCAATACCCACCATTCAGGGGTATAGAATCACAGAATCACAGAGTCGGCAAAGCTGGAAAAGCCCTCCAAGATCATCGAGTCCAACTGTCAACTCAGCAGCACCACCCTGTCCACCACTAAACCACGTCCTCAAGTGCCACATCCTTAAGTTTTCGAGCGCTTCCAGGGATGGTGACTCCACCACTTCCCTGGGCAGCCTGTTCCAATGTTTGACAACGCTTTCGCAAGCCATGGCATGGCCTCAGTGACTATGACATACGTGTTCTCCCATACTTATGTGGGAAGAATTCCTCATCCCTTTGGGAATGCATCATTTTCTCTCTTGTACAGAATTGCAGGAGAAGACAAGTGGATCTGCGACTGTTCTTCAGGCAGTGCAGGAAAGAAAAGCTTCTCTTAGTGTGTAAGAGCATCAGCAATCCCCACGTACTTTGGTTTAAGTAAAACATGCAGTAGAGGAAAAAGACTGAGGAATTCTCTGCAAGTGAGTGAAATTAGTTTTTTTCTAAAATGGAGAATTAGAATGTTTCATGAAATTAATGGAAAGAGGATCTTAGAAAGAATAAAGAGGGACCTGGATAAATTAAAGATTTTATCTGAAACCAAACTGGAGTAATTGACTAAATTAACTTGTCTTAAAGAGACATGTACTGAGACATTGCAAAATAAAGAAAAGATAAAAGGAAATTAGAGAGTGTAATATGGCGTATAAACAGCACTAGGAAAAAAAAACTGAAGGGAAAAGTAAGAATGCTAGTGTCAAAGGGGAAGAAGAAAGACTTTACATGCGTAGAAGTGACTAAATGTGCCATTTTATTTTTCAACAAAAAATATAAAAAATCTTCCAGCTCCTTCCCTTAAAAAAAAAAAAAAGAAATCAGTATTCAAATGACATACCTCAGGGAGCAGTCTACAAACAACTACACCTCACAGTCATCTCAGGTTTCTTTATTTATTAATTAAAATTTCAAAAAATCATGGGAAGGCCTTGAGGAGAGATCATAATTTAATTTTTCCTACTGATGTGTAGAATAAGCCAAGGCAAGCATTATAAGTTTTTTAATTTGGCCAGTATTTAAAATCAATCACAAGCGGTATTTTTTTTAATCAATACAATGATATATTAAAAAAAACCGAAGCTTTTTAGAGATACCTTTCATGCCTTTTTAGATACCTTTGCTAAGGCAGAAAGCACAAACCTGCTAAAGCAGCAGAAACCTTTCTGTGTGGTATGTTAGCAGAACACATGTCCAATGCCCTCAGTTTAGAAAATATTACTATGAAGGAATAATGTTAATGATGCAAAGCCCCTGCATAAACCAACCAAAGCTTTTTACACAACTCCTTCTTCATTCCTGATCAGAATATTAAATTAAGATTGCATTAAGGAATGAAGAAAAAAGTGATTTTGTTAATCTTGCAGACTTCCCTTCAAAGATCTTTTTCTATTCCTTCTCTATATCCTAGATTAGTTGTTGTTATTATTATTATCATCATCATAATGAATATCATTAATATTATTAGCCCAACTATTATTATTTAAAATAATATTTGCAATTAATAGTCCAAATTAGAGATTGAATGCACTGGATTAAATATTATATATATTCATATATTAACACACCTTACATACATGTATATCCACTTACACATATGCTTAAAGACTTCCCATGAGGCAGTGAGTTAACAGCAATGGCAATTGCTCATATTTAAGGGCTGAGTTCAGAAGGGAATAAGTATTACTGGGACAAAGAAGGAGAGGTTTTTCAGAGTTTAACTTCATAACACAAAGAGGCAGTTGAAAAACTTTAGGGGATTTTTTTTTTCATAAATTCTAAATAATAATGAAGTTTATCCTAAAGGTAGAGAAGCACCTTTAATTTGTGATGGGATCTAAAATAATAGGGAGAATTAAAATAAGCTTTAACTGCTACTGTTCCTGTCCGCTGGTGTCAGTTCATAGAAATAACTTCCTGCACATAAAATTCACTGCCCATTCTAATATTATTTTGTGTGATTATAAGGGAATCGTGTTCAAAAAACTGAATTAATAGACAGATAATAATGCTCTGCTCTCAGCTAACTAGCCATTTTTCTTCCAAAGAACTAGATCTGTGGTTGCTGTGGGGAAATGCACTCCATCCATTTTATTGTGTTTCCCTGCTGCAAGGAAGGCAGCTCTGTGATAGCTCTGCAGCAAAAGGTTTCACAGCTGTTTAGGCAGGAAAAAATCAAACTGAGGTCAGGGAAAGAACAAAGCAAGATTTCTCCCTTTGACGATCACAGAATCATAGAATGGCCTGGATTGTAAGGAATCTTAAAGATCATCTTGTTCCAATCTCCCTGGAATGGGCATGGGCAGGGACATGGGCAGGGACACCTTCCACTATCCCAGGTTGCTCCAAGCCCCGTCCAACCCGGCCTTGGACACTTCCAGGGATGGGGCAGCCACAGCTTCTCTGGGCAGGACGGGGAATGAAATGCCACGTTGTTGGGAGGAGGCCTTTGAGTTTATGTTCAAATGGAAGTTTATATCTCCGTGTTTTCAGCCTCGTGCAGGGGTCATGAAGCAGAGGTGTCCTGCAGGGCTGTCTGGTCTCCATGGCAAGGAGGGGCTGTGCGGGGAGACGCTGCTCTCCAGTGGGTGTCTGGAGGACAGGGCCCAAACCACCGAAGACACCTCAGAGCCAGGCTCTGTGCAGCCCACCCCATCCCAGTCAGCACCAGCACAATGAATATGAGCTCTGGACTAGCTAAGAGCTCCAGAGCACCATGAAAATGCAACCACAGAGCAGCTCCTCAGGATTTTCACAGCCTGTGGGTAAACCCCCACAACATTTGACTTCTGTGGTCACACACCGGGGTGTGGGAGGACAGTCACACGTTGCTGGGGTGGTGGCCCCTCTGAGGCCAGTGCAAGTGTCCTGTTCCTTGGAGGACTTCTTGATTCCTTGCACAGACAGACAAACTCACCTATTCATCCCATTTCAACAGGATGAGAAGTGGACTGATAAGATTTTGGAGCTCATCAATGCTACAGCCTCCAGGAGAACTACCATGCTGGTTTGCTATGGGATTTATCCAAAGCCTAGGCCCGGTTAGAAGCAAAGTGCTGAGATTTTTGTATGACACACTATCCAAGAAGCTGGAGAGAAGCAGTCGGTAGGGCCCATCCCTACAGTGTCCAAAAAACCCTCACGGACCTCTCATCCTTTGGCAAGGGATGAGTGGTGATGCTGGAATCACAATATATTTTTATTCTACATTTGACAAAGGCACGCATTGTACTTATACTGTCAACCTTCCTGGTAATCTCAGATCTCACTAAAATCAAAGCCCCAGTAGCATGGAAGTGTCCAAGGCCAGGTTGGATGGAGTCCTAAGCAACCTGATCTAGTGAAAAGTGTCACTGTCCATGACAGGGGGCTTGGAGCTAGGTTATTTTATGCTATGTTTTTTAGAATTTCATGATTCTATGATTAGCTTTTCTTAACTGAAATGAGATTTCAGCAAATTCTCACTCATACTGACTGTAATTTGAGAGAATCATTTCCCCCTTTTTAGATCTGTTTTTTGTTTTGTTTTTTGTTTATTTGTTTTAAAGGGGAGTAGGGAATCTCTAATCAGATTCTGTGTATATGTATCTATCAGAGTACATTCCTCAAAATATCTTCAAGACAGAGGGTTAAATCTTGCTTCTTAATACTTACTCTCTGGCAAATTACCCAAAGTCACTAAGACAATGGATATTACTCCTCCCATTCAGAGGCAAGGAGATCTTACATATAGGTAAACTTAGGAAAACATAAATGCTCATAGACACCAAAGTAGTAAAGATGTCAGTGAGTAGTGGACTTGTAAAGATAGGGAACTGAGGCAGGACTCTCAGAAGTATTTAAACGCCTCTTTCAAAGAAATGAATGACGCTCAAGCCAACGAGTGAGCTGCTGGTGTCCTATTCAAAGCCCTGTGACAAGGGAGGGACTCAAACCCACGTTTCCCAAGCCCCCAGCCACCTTTCCTGCAACTGGATGAGCTTTTTTTTTTTTTTTTTTTT
>VZRE01016168.1:1514611-1680681 GCA_013396775.1 Cephalopterus ornatus | reverse complement strand
CCCCCCCTTATCATTCACCTTTCAATTGAAACAAGTTTGCCATTTGGCTGCCAAACCTTCCCCCATAAGCAACAAATGGCACTGAAGACAGGTCTAAATATTTTCCCTTTCTTTCTTTCCTGTACTGGGAAGATAGGTCCATAGTTTAGTCTGAAATTCCCTACACATCCACTGATAAGTCAGGTCTGGGAGATCTTCCCTGTGTGCCATCATTTGAAATTTAACTCAAGAACAATGAAGGGGAATCGTTTTGAACACAGAGCTGAGATGAAAACATGGCAAGAGGAGTTCCCCTGCCTAATTGTTATTGAGAATGAAAGAATATTTCACCCTCTTCTCCACAAGTAACAATCGCTTACACTGCACAGATAGGAAACGGTTTATTAAAGTGCAGCCTAACAAGAGTTAGATTTTCAAATGTTACACCTAGAGCGGGGGAAGGTTTCCCAAGAATGTCCCATTGAGCAGATTTTGTCCGCTTTCATTATGTTACTGAGGCTTTCTTCAGCCTATCAGCACGCATCAAAAATCATGTTAATTTGCTGTGCTCTTCTGTGTTTAAAAACCTGGTCAAGACGAGACAAGCTATATATTGTAACATATGTTTACATATGAGTTGGCTCAGTGAGTGTTCTAAGAGGAGGGGATAGCTGGTTTTGCTCATTAACAGATGGGGTTACCCAGTGAAGGAAAGGCCAAATTTGGGAGCTGAATTATGTAGCAAATCCGAGCTCTCTAGGACTGTTGATGGTTTTACAACTGCTTTGCCTGGACGGGAGCAATTACACAAAGGGCAGGTCAAGGCAATGGAGACCATCCCAGTGAGGGCTAGTAGTCTGTAGCCTCACTGAGGGAATAATATAACCTCAGAAAGCCTTAGACATGCAAAAGGACTACTGAAAAAGGAGAAAATTTTAGAGACAAGCCCAAAGAGACTGCTGTATACGTGAATTTAAACTGAAAGAGGGTCAGTTTAGATTAGATATAAGGAAGAAGCTTTTTACAATGGGGTGGTAAAACACTGGAATGGGTTGCCCGGAGAGGGGGTAGATGCCCTATCCCTGGCAACATGGGCTAGATTCTGTGGAGAATCAAAACCAAGACTTGAGAAGATGACAGGGCTCCATGCCCAGGTTCCCACCTGCCCAAAACATGGTGTGAATCGACAAGGAAGCGACTGCAGTTTGGTTTTGCTGTTTTGATGAGAGCTACATCCAGTGGTCTGCAGAGCACAAAAGCCAAAGCACGTGAGTCTGTCCTTCATTATGTTCCTTTTAATTCATAAAGGACAATCCACTAAGGGAACTTGAGCATCACGATGTTGAGCAGTGTGGTGGCCAATTTTCATCTAGCTACCCACGAGCCGGAGTTCTAATTGCCTGTCAATAGAGGCAACAAAAGCCCTCATATTCAGCAAAAACTGGCTTGATTCTGCCAGAGAAAAATGGATGAGATGAAAGTTTGTTTATTTCCTACACATTCCTGAGGTTTTCAAGCCTTCCAGCTCAGAAGCTGTATAACCCAGAACATTTCTGAATTAGACACTCAGACCTTTTCTTTTCAAAGCTAGGTGAAACAGATGCATCAATGCTTTCTTTTCAAAAAAATTCAAAATATAGTCTAGTTAACAAAAAAGTGGGAAACTTAGCTGAATCTTTTCTCTCTTTGGAACTGTTTTAACCCATGTTCAGCACCCTGTTGATGAGTGCCCTGGGTTGTGAAGTGCAGGGGGAAGTTGCCATAATCTTTCTTGTAAAGCCTATTTCCATCAGTTCAGTTAAGGAAAAGCACATTTAAACACAGATCTATAGTTTAATGACTGCAGAGACTCAAGTTCCCACTGCATTGAATGCTTAATAGCAGGTATTGAAATATTTAGTGGCCTCCAGGCTAGAACCCAAACTCCCCCTCCTCTCAAGTGAGTGCCTTAACTAGATTATGAAACAGCCCAGTGTTTCATATCAAGATCTCTTTAGAGCCAAGATCCACACAGCAACATGTACCTTGGAGAGGCAGGGAGAGGGGGAACTCCAGGAGCAGCTCATATCCACACAGTAACTGCGGCTTCTGTCCTGCGCTTTGATGCACTTTTATTTTGGGCTTAAGGAATATTGAGTTATTTCCTGCAAACTGGAATGGCTTCAGCAAAGAGGTCTGAGATCATCCATGCCCCTAGAAATCCTTGAGCAATTTATCATGCACTTCACTTGAAATCAATCATAATCAATTAATCACACCACAGCTCCAGGACAGTGATGTGAGCTGTGGAGTGTGATTGCCCGTGCCTTGCAGGAGATGTGAACCCTCCTGAAAGGAGGAATGCTGCTCCCTAAGACCTCCTGGTTAAGGTGACTACCTCGTGGATGGGAGATTAGAGGGCCTATGAGAGAGATAAAGAAAAACTTTTTAACAGGATCTGTTGTGATAGGACAAGGAGTCAGTTTAGATGAGATATAAGGAAGATGTTTTTTACAGTGGGGTGGTAAAATACTGGAACAGGCTGCCCAGAGAGGTAGTAGATGGCCCATGCCTAAAAACACTAAAGGTCAGGTTGGATGGGGCTCTAAGCAACCTGATCGAGTTGTAGGTGTCCCTGCTTATTGCAGGGGGTTTGGACGAGGGAACCTTTAAAGGTTCCTTCCAACCCAAACCCTTCTATGATTGTATGACTCTCTAGTGTCAGTGGGGACAGAAATTAATGTAGGTCCTTGACAGAGGATTACAGTCTATCTGGGGAGTCCTTATCCGAAAAGGAACTGCAGTACCTACTTCTAATTTGGCAGTAATGCTTTGTGCTCACCTGCTTTGAAACGGCCTCCCAGATGGACTCCTGTGAGCAAATAGAAAAACGTATTATTTATATTTACCTTTCTGGGTTAGGAATGGCACACAAGCCAAACTCCAAAGTCTTGGTGAGGTGCTACTTCAGAGAGAAGTACTTCTGAGAACTTTTGGCTCCTGGAGAACATTATTATTAGGTGGCAGCAGCACCAGACAAGCTGCAAATAAGCTGCTGAAGTCACTTACAAGTCACTTGACAGAGCTGTTCCGGAAGCTTTCACAACAGAAATAGATTCTTGCTGTCAAGAAGTATCTGCTCTGTCCATGCAGGAGCAATAATCAGTTTGAAAGGCTGTTGATGAGACACTGAGTTCACAAGACAAGCAAGGTAAAAGAAAGATTAAATTTCTGGATTTCTATTTTCATTCCTGGAGCCCAGCATTGAGATTTAGGTTATTAAATCAGATTCTGAGTTTTCATTTAAAGGAAAACAACAACAAGAACAACAAAAAAAACCCACCCACACATTGAGGAAAATAAAAAAGCAAAACAAAGAGATGGAGTGACACTCCAATCACTGGAATGTAACCAGATGAAACTGTGTGATCCTATGCAGGGAATATTTGCTGCTGTTTGCTCCTTAGTTAATTAATTATTGCTGGCAAGTTGTGCAGGGTGTGGGCCTGTTCTTGGCTGCTGCACCCTATGTTTGATGCTGAGGCCAGGGGAACTCCAGAGGGTATTGTAAAAATTCCTCGCCTTGGGAGCAAAATAGAGAAAAAAACTCTGCGTGCTGGCTGTTGTTGTTGTTGTTGTTGTTTCAAATCATGTCCCCCATGGTAATTTTAAGATGGCCCTTGATACTCTAAACCACCAAAGATAGAGGCTGCAAATTGTGACCATCTTAAAGATTTTAGAGAAAAGTTACAATGGTATAGCAAGCTTGTCCCTGTGGAGTTCAGGGAAAGAGGGGAAACCTAGAACAGGAGTTAGGATGCCTGTATGGGCCATGGCACATCTGGGCTTCATTCCCCGATTTGTTGTAAAATGTCGTTATGACCTCAGTCAAATCACTTAGGGATGGGTTATTAAAGGGATTTACATACCTAAATCCACCATGACATTTTCAAAGTTGGAGCTCAGGCACTGCCTTGTCTTTCTCCTTCCCGCTGGTGCGTTAAACTCCTGGGGATGGTTAAATCTACCTTCCTGCTGGAGTCTGTGAGGCTGGAGAGGAGCTTCCCCTGCCACCTCCCTCCTCGTTGCTTTTTCTTGTCTTCATGCGATTTGCGCTGGTTGGGGACCATGAGAAAAACTGGATCAAGCAACCAATTCTGCTGAAAAATAAACAGTCAACACGTCACCATGATGAAATAAAAAAGACTTATTTGAGTCCAAATGGATAAAGTATTATTGTTCACCATGTAACACCACTGATATGTGATAGGGGAGACTGAGGCTGAGTAGGGGCAAGAAATAAATATGGGAACATAGAAGGTAAGACCAGCTCTTTCATTAACAGAAAGAGTTTGCTTCACTTTTATTTTCACAAGTTAATTTTTTTGTTGCTAACATGGTGATTGAAAATGCGCTTCAAGTCTTCTATGCTCCAAGAATGTATATCTATGGTCTGCCAATTAATTTACCTTATACTCAATAAACCAAAAAACCAGGATAAATAAGTATATCACAATCACAGAATAGCTGAAATTCTTCATAATAGCTGAGTAAAAGTTGAGTAATTTGCAATAAAGTCACACCAACCCCAACAAAGGTTGAAAACAATTTCCACCTTCCTGGATGAAATTTATAGCTGATCAAAACTTTGTTTTATTTCCTTTTCAACCCCCCTTCAATATACATGATTTAATTAAAATCACTCCTTTTCTGATTTAAACTAATAGCAAAATAGGGTTAAGTATTCTCAGGATAGCTGTTTTAAAACCACAATAACTATCCATGTAGGCACAGTTCCATTAATTAAGCATATGAATTTAATGTAGGTAATTTATGCAAGCTTGGGCTGAGACTCATGAGCAGTTATCAGAGCATAATAAATTACTTGACCTATGATTTAACTGTCCCCATATGTGATTTTGAGCTGCAGCAAGTGAGAGTTGTAACAACAAGGCAAAATTTGGCTTAGCACAGGGGAGTTCTGCTAATTCAACTTTATATTTCAATAAGAACAAATATGGTGCAAATACGAAATGAGTGCTAAATACATTGTCTATTTTTAAAAAACCCACACCCTTTATGTTCTCCTAGGAGGTGCAAGGGACTTGTCTCCTTAGGGAAAATTACAGCTGAACATAAGTTTGGGGGACTTGTTTCCTGTTTGATACTTTTTCCCCATTGAAGCTTTATTTAAATTGGAAAAAGTCCTTCTAGGAAACTGAAAAAAAAACGAGGAAAACCAGAATGATGTTTTGAAGTCCATTAAGCAAAACTTTCTGCAAAGTTTCTCAAAATAGCTGTAGAAATTTTTCTTTTACTGACTGAAACCAGATGCCTGCTAAGGCAATAAGGGAAGACCTCATGTTTTGTTTAAACAAAAAGAAACAGAGAAAATGGGTCTGAAGAGAAAAAAAAAAAGTCTGTGGGGAAATTTGGACACAGCAAATAGCTGTTCAGTTTCTTCTCTGCAAAACAGAAACAACCTTAACCCTTAAGAATTGTTATTATTTTTTCACCTTTCCATTTTTTACCCCCTCTGATGTAATTATTGAAAGTCGATGGGTTCTTCATTGACTGAGGTAGGTGAAGTCATTCCATATATTCCTCCCTGGTGCAGGAAAAGGGAATTTAAGGTTGAAGACTGAAACTAACTTTTCTTTACTGAGTGTGTAATGTTCATAAACAGATTGCTGCTGAGCTAGTTACTTGTTTGAATTGTTGAATATGCAATAGTTGACCAAAAAGTAGAGAGTATGACCAGATAAAGATTTTATTTCTCCTTCTCAGTCAGCTGATATTGGCCAGAGCTACAAAAGTTGCTTGAAAACAGGCAGTGACTGCTGACTCAGAGGTTACGCTCCACTCTGACAGCATGAAATTAGTTGCAGTTGGTCATATTATGTGTTTCTGGTCTACTCGTGGACAAGGACGTCTCCTGCAGCAACCCAAAAGCTTTGAAGCCTCATCTGGAGAGCAAAATCCCCAAGGGAAAGGTCACAATTTAAGAGAAGCAACAGTATTCTGATAAACAGGATAAGGGAATTTTAGAAACTTCAAGACTTCTTTTTTTTTTTTCCTTCCTTCCTTTCCGGCCCACACAGGTATTGCTTGAGGCATCAGTCCCAGAAAAATTAGGCTACTGTAAGATTTATTGGCTGAGTGCAGAGTTTACATTACATTTTCTCTCATCACTTTCTCCTGGAGTAATTGCCTATGCATGCACAGTCCTGGCTGCAAACAGTGTGGTCTGATCCTTGGGTGGCTCATTTTGGGGCTGATCCAGCTGAAGGGTGATATCACCCATGAGCAGCTGAGTCCTTTAAAAGGGCTCAGAAGCTTGGGACTTTGCAGGGAGATAACATGGTTCTTTAGAAGAGCAGCCCCTCATTACAGAGCTTCTGCAAACACCGTCTCCCAGTTATTTATTTCCTACAACTGCTGTTTCCCTTCAAGTCTGATTATTTTCACTGTAATTTTCTTTCATCAGCAGCCACTGTAATTGATATAAAATACCTTTAGACGTCGTTTGAGTTGTGAAATTTGTGGTTAAATCCTTGTGTGAGTTTTTTCTTTCTTAATTTTATATATCCAGTGGGCCTAGAAAATCTGGCGCAGGGTTTGCAAAACTCTCTTTGTCACAATAAGCCCAGTAAACGCTCAATTTTAGCCCAAAACACCAAAAAATCAAGTTTGCAGAAGTGTTAGTGATTGTGAAAGACAGCCGCTCAATCCTCCTCATGGCACCCCAAAGAGCTGGACTCGATGATCCTTGTGGGTCCCTTTTAACTCAGATATTCTATAATTCTGTGATTCTCAGAGGTAAAACCATGGTAGAAGGTACAAGCTACAGTACCCACAGGACATCTGTGGGTCTTTCCACTCAAGGTTATGATTGGGCAGGGATAAAGGTCTGACACTGGACAGCAATATTTCCCAAGCCCTTATACGGAGGATTTTACAATGAAAATACTTAATGAGCTCTGAGAACTCATGATTATGAGATTAATGCCAGTGGCAGAAGTTCTACAAGGTGTTTAAAATAGGCTAAGCACCTATCGTGTGCTATGATTCAATCCTTGAATTTTTGTCTTATCTAGTAGAATGCCTAAATATAAATACTAGGGTTAAAAAAACCCACAACTGATTGAGTCTTTGCTGGTAAAACCAGAGCCAGGCCCTCAGACTCTGGCCTGTGGTGATCAATCTTACCAGTTTTGCTCATTTCCAGTACTGAAGTGTGATGCAGGGAAAGGTGAAACCCAAATAATTTCCTTTTTTTTTAAGAATTACAGTCCTGTAAAGCTACAATAACGTTCCTGAAACAACACGACGGAAGACGGGACATGCCGCTTCAAAGCCCAGTCGTGTTATTCTTGTTGGTTCCTTGAAAAATATTTCATGACACATGAACCTCTTGAACAGTAGAAAGACATCCAGCTTTGAAATAATAACTGGGGGAAGAGGGTAAACCGAGCCATATTTTTTCAAGCATTCCAGGTGCCCTCTGCAATTGGTGACCTAGTCAAGTATGAGAAACAATGCAATCCCAGGGGCCTGCAGCCAAAAAAGATCCACAGCCACTAAATGCATTAAGACATTAATGTCTACTTTGGGATCAGTTCTCGACTTAACAGGTTAACCTCTGGCCCACGAGGGAATAAGCAGCAAACAAGATTTAGCCAGAGCTTGTACTCGGAGGGTAATTGATAGCTGCAGCCCACCCATCTGATACATTTTTGTGATGGAGATAATTTTCCTCTCATAAGGGAACCATCCATAGAAATAATTTAGGTTGACGTCTCAACACTAAATCAAAATGCTGTGGTCTGACATAGGTACTGCTAGATGGTCTGAGTCTTTCCAGCTAGAGGACAGAGGGGAAGGTGGGAGGGAGAGAGAAAGAAACCCTGATCTGTTATTTTGGTCATTTTTTGGAAGGAAAGTTTCCATTTCAATGGCAAATAAATCAGCTTTTCCTTGAAATAATAAGGAATCGCTCCTTTACCCCTTTAAAAATAGACATATTTTAAATCTCAACAAAATGAAGCCTTGTGGTTCATGTTTGAGTGAGTGTTTTTGATATTTTTTTTTAATTATTTTTTTAAAAACAGTTATTCTGCTGAAGTGTAGGAAACTGTCAGTTGATTTTTTATTACAGTAATATAAGCAAAATTTGCCTATAGAGGAGATAATATTGATGCAAACCTTTGATATTAACATTGTTTATTTCTCTTCTCTTCTCTTCTCTTCTCTTCTCTTCTCTTCTCTTCTCTTCTCTTCTCTTCTCTTCTCTTCTCCTCTTCTCTTCCCATTCGTCTTTTGCAAGAGGAATTTAAAAAGGCCTGGTTTTATTCTTTCTCCTAGTTCCAGAACTGTATTAAAAATATCAAAGTAAATGAAATATATAACACTTCTTTAGTGTTCTCATATTTTCTATAAAGAAGGATACTGCAGTCTTTAGGGATTACATAGGAGCAGCAATGGTCCTTGCAGTACTGGAGATTGAAGCTGGATGTCAATCCATCTGTCTTTCTGATAGCAAGAAAAAGTTGTTTCATCTGTTGAAACACTTGACATCTTTATTTACAAAATCAGCTCTTATACTTTAAGTTGGAATCCACAATCTTTTGTGTTAGATATTCGCAACACAGCTAAATATTGCTCCTACCTGAGAGCTCGTTGTATAACCGTAACAAGACTTCGAATTTCAGAAAATTAATTAAATTAAGTAATGCAGTGGAGCTTCTTCCCCTCTGAGAAGCACAAGTGGCAGCCCAGGTAGTTGTGCCAAATCAATATATAGTTTATGACTATGACAAGCTTCATATTTGATTTTTTAAAAATAGTTGAACATATCAGACAAGTGGCAATTGCAGAAATGGAATATAAGCTGTGTATTTTTGATATTTTCCTTGTAATATTTTATTTTCTTTCATGGCTCCTTAAGTTTGGCCAATGTTAAGTCTTTCAACCTACAATAAAGCAGAAAGCAAAGACAAAAAAAATCATAAAACCACTATAGTTTGTTACTGAAGAGACAATACTACAGTAGTTATTTGGGAAAGTAGATTCGGGACTGACTTGTACCAGCTGGAAAACATTCTACTGTAAACCAGAAAGCTGTGTACTTGAAATGTGATTTACACTATGAGGAAAGCCTTAAAAACCCACCCCAAGCTCTGAAATTTCCTAAGATACATTTGTCTGGGGAGCAACAGGTCAACTCTAGTGGGACATTTTAGAATATTTTATTTATTTACCCTTCTTAAAGCAAAAAATCAGAAGTCAGTTGAATCTGAACTACATTTTGATAATGTAAATATAATTTTGTTTCAGCACAACAAATAAAGAAGAAACAGATGTGAATTTCCACTTTAAAAAGGTGTAAGGATTAGTTTAGGGACATCAGCTTATTGACAGCTTTTTTTTCCTGAAAAAAAGAATCCCAAACAAACAAAAAACAACCAACCAAACTGGAAACTGAAATTTATGTATTTGTAATCATGTTCTGTTCAGGTGAAGCAAGATCAACTGGAAGCTGAAGGATCTTGATCACAGAAAATGACCTGAAGGACCATTTTTTTAATTAATTGGGTATTTGCAACATCTTGATTTGGGATATTTTGTTTTTCTTGTATAGTATTCAGTCAGGCCTGTTGACCATTAGACTGCTCCCTTGAGTACAAATAAATTTCACACAATGAAGGTTTTTCCGTTTTGCTGAAAGCTTTAGTCCCTGTTTTATTTCCCTTCACACAGTAACCATATTACTATCTATAGTAAATTACCGTGACCCATTTGCATCCTTTTCTTAACCTAGGGCTGGTTTTACTGGCCTCTTGGGTAGGTGACATTGATTTACTCCATCATTTCATCTGGAAAGAGGTCAATGGTTTAAGAAGCATTGGGACCAGGCTGAAATTTGAAGTAACATTAGATAGTTGAAAATTAAATAACACCAACAGGATCTTAACAGCCCTGTGGTGAGATAAAGTTGTTTTCTGTGTGAAAAGGCAGCCTGGGTCTCATCTTCAGACTCATGAAAATAAGGACCAGATCCTCACCTGACTGCAAATTTTTTTCAGATTCTGTTGAGGTTCAGTGATTTATTTCATCTTGCATTGTGTAGCTGGTGATACACATTTTATTAACATTTTCATAAGGCAAAAAAGGGGAGACACAAGGATGAGAATCTGTCCCTCTAAAAGCACACTCACCATGGTCATCACGGGGGTGGGCTGGTTTGCAGTCTCCATTATGACCAACATGTTTGAAAGGAAATTCTGCTTTGTGTTGCCACTTTAAACTTTTTTTTTTCTTTTTTTTTCTTTTTTTTTTTTTTTTAACAGCACAGACTTCAAAATGCTTCTTTGAAACAACTGAAGAGTGAACTTTAATTCATGTTTTTTAAACAAAGGTTATATGAGACTTACAGAAGCCTCACAAAGGAAAAATATCAGCAAGAATTGCACATTACGTTTAGAGTGCTACTGACTTTCAAATTTCTCTACAGGTATTATTTCCCATGAATAGGAACAAAGAGCAAAAACAGTTAAAAAAGCATATTCAAATGTGTGCATAAAAAGGCAGGGTAAATGAATACTGTTTAGTTTGCTGACATAATTACTGGAATGTAATTTTTATGAGTCGTAGAAATCTTGGCATTTTCACTGAACCAGATAATTAGACTCTGAATAGAACAGGGTCAGAATAATTAATACATCAAAACTAGATGAACTTTTTCTAATTATTTTTATTTAATCTCTATTATAATTATTGTTATACTCTGCTGAGCATGATTGCCTCATGTTCATAGATTTGAATGCTGTCTTATAGTTGCATCCTGGGACTTTGTGGAATATTAACAAACCGTGGCCTGGAGAAATTAGAATGGTGTCGTTTCATGATGGAATTCTAAATTGGAATTTTTCTATTTTTCTATGTAGTTGCACAAATTTTGCTTCTCTATCATTTAAAAAATGAATTTAAAAACAAAGTCTTTTAGTTTATTTATTTTTACATTAAAGGGGAACTTCTGAAGTTAAAAGCAAGCTCTTAATATGTACCTCCCTCCCCCTCCCTTCTGACTCCTGCAACTTTTTTTTTTTTTTTTCAGATCTCATCATTTTTCCTTTTAATTAGATTTTTTTTTCTGATTGCATAGTTTCTCTGCAAGCTTTTGAAACATCAAAGTTAAGACCAGACTCCACACTGACTGAATTCAAACAGTCACTCCCGAAGCATGGAGAATAAGGAGCGCCTCTGTAGGGAATGTCGGTGTAATTGAAGGCATGTGAGAGATTTCAGTCTGCATCCTACTTTTTCCCTTTCTTTGAGAAGCGTACACATTACATATAACCACTACTGCTGCCATCAGGGGGGCTGATCCAACCAGCTCTCTGACATCAGGTCTGCTGGACAGGGCCGAGGGGTTGCTTTGGTGGCTTAAAAATGTGTCTATATTATACAGCATGTGCTATGTCTAAGCAACAGAACACATGTAGCTGGAACAGAGGTCTCGATTATGAAGTCTTGCCCTTGGCTTTAGGTGGCAATAGTTTATTAACTTGATGCAAAGGAGTAAAGGTTCAATTTTGGGTAACTCTGGTGACCCCCGCAGTTGTTTTTCTTCAATATCTAATTTATGGGTCCCGTTTGTGCCCTGAAGCTTGACTAGAGTTATTGTAGACTTACACTGGTATAAACATAAACAGAAATGAGAGGTGTAGTCACCTTTGGACTTAAAAATTCTCACTACCGTTGACTGTGGAGAGGCTTCTTTGAAAAGATTAAGATTAAAAAAACCCTATTGGCCTTTGCTTTCCAATGGCTTCTGTTTTCTACTGTCTTTTATCATCACGGACAGAAGGTATTAACCAGAGGGAATGGTCTGTAAGATCTTTTTTTATTCACTTCAGAAGGTCATTCCATAAATGCTGTGTTTAACTCAACCCTATTAGATCGGATCTGTACTCCAACCCTAATGAAATCTCTGCTTTTTGTATCCTACACATGATCTTCATGGGAGCAAAGACAATATATTTCCTCAGCTTTCTCTAGGTCAAGTTTTTTTTGAAAGCAAAGCAACCTACTTTTCATCCCTCACCCACTCCTTTTCTCCAAACATGAATCCCAGCCCTTGTCAGATTACTTTACAATGAGCAGAGATACCTAAAAAGATAAGTGACCATCTTCCCTTTAAGGGATGCCCAGGATGACAACATTTTCTGTACCGAGAAGATCTGACTAATCTCTGTAGGATTTCATAACAGATAGTCAGTACTCTGGGAAAGACACCTGGCCTCATTTCCAGTGCAACCCCCATTCATTTAATGTCCTCACTGTTAGATCTCCAGCACGCACAATCCAGCTCCCAGAAGAATATGGACAGCTGGAACTGGAAAAGGGATAATAGGACAACGAGCCCAGGCTGAGTTTCATATTAATTACACAACAGTCCAGACTGTGTCATAGAGTCTAGAATGGTTTGGCTTGGATGGGACCTTCAAGGTCATTTAGTTCCAACTCCCCTGCCATAGGTAGGGACACCTTCCACTACACCGGGTTGCTGAGGACCTCATCCAACCTGGCCTTGAACACTTCCAGGGATGGGGCAGTATCCTTCTCCAGCAGAGAATACTGGAAGAACATGGCCTAGTTTGTCACCATAACCTTGCAAGTTAACTATGCAGATGCTGTTAACCCGTTAACCAGTATTTATACATAGTATGTTCTGTGATGGGCACCCTGCTGGAATAGACTGGGTTGGCTCGAGGAGCTGTTCACTAAAATTTTCCTCCTGAATAACCTGAATCCTGAATTGCAGTCATTGCAATTGACCTCTGATGTTTTCTCACAAATAGGAGAAAGTATTTCACGCTACTGTGTAACAACAACAGTGCTGAAGGCCCAGAGTTCACCTAAATAGAACATAGTCTGCTAGAAATAATGACAGAGTCATGTGAGTGCTGATGGAGACTTGTGAGGACGATACTGAATGGATCTCATTCAAAATTATCAGAGATGAGAACCTGACCTATATTATTTTCCTCGTCTCTTAGGAAAACTGTGCTATACTTCTAATCCTCCAATAGACACAATCGTGAAAATGATCACCTACAATGGCTAATGTGCTGGAGTTAAATTATTTATCACATGTGCATCTTTCTCTGATGCTGGAGGCTGAGAAAAGCCTGCCTACAGAGGTCCTTCCTCCAACTGGAAAGAATTCTTCAGTCCCTTTCTCATGTTGTTGAAAGCAATGTTTTCCTCAAGTAAAGCTGCATTTTCAGCGTTTTTGGGTGAACTAAAAAAAGGTACATTCAGACTTGCACAATTCTGCACGGCAATCCATTTCCTTGCAGCTTGCTCCCATGATTAAAGTTCTGCCCTGGGTCAGCTAATTTATGGTTGATACCAGAGAAAGGTCCAGCATCCTGGGTGTGGGAGGAGGAAAGAGGGAGTGGGTGGAGGGGTTTGCAACCGGAAATTTGTGTTCAACTACTGATGGAACTGAAGGAAAACATTTTAAAAAGTAGATTAAGAGTAAACAGATAAAAAAAAGCCCCACAGGACTTCCCACAAGTTAGAAATATTAGAGGACGATGATACAGTCAAGTACAATATTTTTCTGTTGCTCATACACCTTTTCCATTCATTCTTCCCATCATCAAGTTTTCCTCCTGTCTTCTCACATCTCTTTTTTGCTCCTCTTGAGTTCTCCTGCCCACCCAGTTTCCACCTTGTTCTCTTTTTCCACATGATGCAGCGCTTGATTTTGTGGAGCAGGTGAATTAACACTGAATTATGTAAGTGTTAAAAGTCCCTAAAAGCCCCTTGGATGCTAAAGGTACTCACCTGAACCAGTCACCCACTGCTCTCCTTACAATAAAAGCATAAACTTTTATAGAGTGGAGTTTACAGTATGATGCCGAAAGTCCCACCTTAGGACGAAGAGAACTGTACCTAAAAAAGGCCTTTATCTCCCCATTAGCAGTCAGGGGATTTTAGATAAGTCATTCGTATGCGGAAGTTGGTAAGGCATTCTCCTAAAGTTAGATAACATGACTTCTCCAGTGAGCTCTGGAAGGTCTAACATTTTTCCCGGTTGCAAATTGTGCATGCTTTCTGTCTGAGAGTGAGAGGTAAAAGCAGTGTGCAATTTTCTCTCAGTGACGATTTCCACTTCTGAGATGGGCTCATTTCCACAGAAATGAAGTGTTTTGTCTGCAATTTCCAGAATAGTATCCTAAAATTTTCTTTGAAGCATCATTTTGAGCAGTGCAAAAAGGTGATTCCTGCTGATTGATAAAGATGATGAATTGCATCATCTTTCCTTACCCTTTTTCTCACTATCATTATAAACTCCACTTCCTCAGTTCTGGCTGAGTCACATTTCCACACAGGAAGCAAAACAAAACAACCCAATGTCTGTGTCTACAGCCCAGAGCTGGGCTGTGGAGTCACACATGAAGGAGTCAAAGAAGGGATCTTAGTTCTTCACAGTGGTATGTAGGTCAAAACACAAATGAGTTTCCGTCGTGAAAAATGTTTTTCATGTGTACAGTTTTGAGCCCCTAAGTGAAGCAAGACATTGATAAATTGGAGCAAGTTTGACAGAAAGCCTTCAGGATGGTTGTGAGCTGGTGCACTTGCCCCGTGAGGACACACTGAGGGCTTGTTCAGCCTGGAGAAGGAATGGCATGGTGGGACCTGACAGGAACCTTTCAATGTCAGAAAGGATATCAAAGAAGGCTCCAGGAAGACCCTAGGGCAGCCTTCCAGTGCCTAAAAGTGGTCTACAGGAGAGCTGGGTAGGGACTTTTTACAGGGCATGGAGTGATAGGAGGAGGGGTAATGGCTTAAAACTGAAAGAGAGTAGGTTTAGATGAGATATTAGGAAGAAATTCTTTTTTTGTGAGAGTGGTGAGACACTGGAACACGTTGCCCAGAGAAACTGTGGATTCCCCATCCCTGGAAGTGTTCAAGGCAGGGTTGGAGGAGGCAGGGGGTTGGAACTAGATGGTCTTTATGCTCCCTTCCAACCCAAACCATTCTGTGATTCTTCATTACTGAGAAGATTGAGTCAGAATCTTCATGGGAAAGTATCATGATTTGAGCAAACTGGTTTGGCCCTGCTCGGAACAGAAGGCAAGATTAGGGTTTTTCTGAGGTTCTTTTCCACCTGAATGATTCTATAATCACAGAAAAAAGAGACAGTTGTGGAGCTCTGCCATAAAGATTCTGATTCATTATTGTCTTAATCATAAAAGATAAAAGCTTCCCTTAGCTAGGCACACATTGAGGAGACAATCTCCAATATAATGAGACAAAGCAACTTCCAATGCCAACATGGTATCAGCTTTATCTAACCATTGCACTTTTAATGAAAGCTCTGCTGTACTCTCCCTCTGTTGCAGCCACAACCCAATAGAAAACAGTGAGATTCCCATCCCTTAACCTTGGACATTGATCTTAGAGTCAGTGAGTGAAGCTAAAATGTTTATAAGTACAATTTGTCTCTGTCAAAGTAGGTTCATGGAAATAGGTCAGGTGAATCAACCCAAACATGCCTCTGTGCATGGACAATAGTGCCAATAATACAATTACTATGAGTGATTGTACTCATTAAGATTTAACACGCACTTTTAAGAAGAAATAATACTTTCTTCCCTGTCTTTAGAAACATAAAATGCATTTATTACTCTCTTAGATTAGCAAAATTTCTCAATAGAGTTGTTGAAGTTCATAGCTGAAATTCTCCCTAATTAACAACAGAAGAGCTAAAACACCATCACAGCAAAATAACACGTATAGTGTTCATATTTGATCAATTCTGTTTGGATGACTGCTACTTGGAGTGACAAATAGCACCAAACTTTCTGGATTAGAAATACAAATATCTGAGCAACTTCTGTGATTAGACTCAACGGAGACACCAGTGGCAAACAAGCAATAAAAAACCTCAGCCATAAACATGGGATGATGAGGTTTGCAAGCTGGTTGAGCTCCCACCAGTGTTACACGAAACAGGTATGAGCACCTCTGTCTCTGCACTTGGAGTCTGCGGATCCGCTGCTTTACAGCTGCGTGAAGCCAAAAAAAAAAATCAATAAATTACAGGTCTGTACATCACAGAGGTTGCACAGTTTTCCTGCTTCATGCCAAACTGAGCACTTAGGTTTGCAAACAGATTGGCTGTCACTGCACAGGTCAGAAGGAAAATGGATAATCCATTGAAGATCTTCATGTCCTAGGAGAATATGCACACAACTGGTGAGTGGTGAGTCCACTCATTTGAACAGCAAGAGAAGACTAAGAAAAAGGAAGATTCTGGTACTTATTTTCTATATAGGTAGTTATTTTCTATATAGGTAGTTATTTTCTATATAGGTTATAGACCAAGTTGTTGAATATAGCTATTCCCTCTTGCTTTACTCACTCATGTCAGATGAGCAGAAGACAGCAGCAAATTCCTGCTGTGGGGCTGGAAGGCTGCTGACATAGACCCGCACTGTCAGATCCTTCAAAGGTCTTGGTTTAGTGGAAAGTCTCCCTGCCCATTGCCGTGAGTATTGAAACTAGATGAACTTTAAGGTCTTTTCCAACCCAAACTGTTCTATGAGTCCATGGTACAGAGTGTGGACATGTGGCAGGTGAGGCACGCGAGGAGGTGGCACTGACATGGAAGCTCTCCTCTCCTGCCCTCTCCCAATGTTAGAGTAACTCAAAGCCTGTTCTAACCTCATGTATAGGACGAAAACTGCCAAGTCTCAGAAACCTAAAATCCATTCTGTGAGGGTCTCTGCCTACACTGCTAAGAGTATGAACATGGGAGAAAGCTGGGCAGTACTTATCCATTCTTTAAAAGATATTAAGTCTAATCTTGCTCTGGCAGACAGCAGTGGAAAAGTTCTCAATAGCTTTGCTGGAAGAAAACCAGGTCCTCGGTGCTGCAGTTCTTTGTACAGAAGATCACAGTGACTGGTGTAGAGTTAAAAGTGCTAGTGACAAATGTAACCATTGCCATCCAGTGGCACCATGGGCTACTGCATATGGATGGAAAAACCTTCCTTGCACCTTATCACAGAAAACGCGGCTCACCCTGGTACAAGACTTCCACAGCACAGACACAAGGGTTTAAGGGAGCTGAAATATTGCTCAGGGCTTGAACTGGACATCTACATAGGGCTGGATAGAAGATTTTGACCTTTTTCTCTTCTGTGGAAAAACTAAGATATGGCAATCAGACTTGTTCCTTCTGCTCTCTTCTGCTGTAGAAATAAAATGTGTCTTTTATGCCTCGACTGCAATTGTATGCAAGAAATCCTACTTCTATCTTTAGGCTATTAGAAAAATAAGAACATGTAGTGAGTGCATATAATTGATCTGAACTTTTCTTTCAAGTGAACAGAAAGCTCGATAATTCCAATAATGAATTCAAACAATCCCAATTTAATCATCTTCATACAAAGCTTTCTCCCTTTCCTGCCTCCCCTTCCACAGACAAAAGTGAAGTGATTAATATGTTTTAGTGCTTTTATGAAGAATCCAAGTCCTTGCCCATTATTAAACAAATCTCCACTTAGGGAAAGGAACACAAATAGAAACAGGGAAAAAAATTTATTTCCCACTGTAGGGATAGAAAAAGCCCAGTCTGAAGTAAAGGAGGGAGAAGCCTACAATGTGACAATTGAAAGTTATGACTAAATCAGGAGGATGCTGGATTCAGTAGCTCACTGTGATGTGTTTTGCAATTTTGAGCTGGAAGTTGCTACCTGGAGAAGACAGTCATTAGCAGTTTGATTTCTCAGTTGCTTATTTGTTGTGTGTGTATAAACCATCCATAAACCTGATTGATCACCGTATTTCATGTTATTTTCCTATCATTATACACCTTAAACAAAGCTGACACCACTTCAAAGTTATAAAACAAGTGACACAAGACAGTGAATAAGGTTAATGCATTTCAATCGGGGATGAATTTGACCCTCTGGGCTATGTCATATTTATAAGATTTACAGTCGGCACCAGATTCCCTGGTGCACTATTCTTGCTTTGTGACAAGGAGGCAGAGCAGCTGTGAAACATCCAGATCAGTTGAGATGGAATTGTTTTGCTCATGAATTTGACCCTGGATGCCATATGGACTGGGAAGCACTTTTGGGTTTAGCAGCGCTGCCGTCATAATGGTTTTCCAAATGATGCATCTTCAGATGCTTAAGGAGCTGCATTTACCTCATAATCATGCACTTGGAATGGCTGAGGCTTTTACAGTATGGAAATTCATCAAAATATAGGTCGTAGCCAGGGTTCAGGTCCCATTTCTGGGAGAGGTGTCTAGCTTTGCAGTTGTCTGAGAAAAAAACCAAAACATTAACCATAATCACCTGCAGAAGAAAGTGGAATCTCATTAAAATCTGAACAATCTTCTTAAGGGGTATCTGTTTCTCTGGAGACTATTAAGGAATTTGGTGTGACACCTGCTAATTCAGGCAGTTCAGCTGCCTTAAATTAGGTGTAATTGTGGGTCTGAGCCTGTGGTGATATGGAGATACCTCTGCACAACCCTGAGAAGTGAGAGCATGTCCAATTTGACAATAACACGTCATGCCAGGGAGACAAACACCCTGTATTCTGGGTAAAATAATCAGAATGAGCATGTTGTTAGAGAAATACTTCAAGGCCTTTATGATGGTTTTATAAACACTCTTCTCTGTGAGAAATTATGGTAGTTTAAGTATTTTGAAAACATTTTAGCTCTAAACTATTCCTGTTTTGAGAGGTTTGGTTTTGATACACATCCAATCTACCCACTGTGGCATTCAAAGTCAGGTATGCTTGGTTTGGTTTGTTCTTGAGAGAAAAAAACTAGGCATTTAATGTCCCCCCCCAAAAAAGATATTAGACACTACTGAAGGAATGGGAAAAATTACTCTGGTGAATAGCAGGAAAATTGAGAAACACTGAGTCCAAAAATACCTGTATTTGCTGTGGTCAATAAGTCTTGTCCTCTGGCAAAATTTTGCAGAAACCATTAAAGGAGCTTATTTGGACACAGAGTTTCTTTGGAAAGAAATGTAGGCACTATGGGGTGTTCAAAAGACTATCCCAAGTATTTCTCTTCAGACCAGGTGTATCTTCCTTTGATTTCTCTGATAAAAACTTGCATGTGCCCATCTGTCCATACCAGAACACAATGGCAATCATTGGCCTCCCTTGGGCGAAGGGTGAGATCAAGAATGAATTACAGGCAGCACATTAATTACGCATACATTGCGCAATTGGAAATGAAAGAAATTTAAGAAACTGCACTGAATATGAGAAATAGCCTCAGTGTGTTCTGTAGATCAACTGATAGAAAGGGAGATTGGGCTGATAAACTACAGACTTTAAAAATACCAGGTCAATACTAGCTGCAACATGGTGAACCAAGTATTTTGAATAACCTCTGGGATAGTTTCTGCTTGTGACTAATACCATTACCAAAATTCCCTAGAGGAATTTAAACAGGACTATGTGCAATTAGGAGGATATAAGTATGATCTATATTTTGTCATGTCTGCTAACACTGCCACAGTTCAACCAGAAAAAAAATTTTTAATTGTATCAATGTAATGAAATCAATATTAAATTTGTATCATGAGTAGGAGGCATAAAAATGTAATTTTGCAAGAAATGTTTTGAATATTTTAGTAGGTTGTGCACATCCTGCATTGGTGCAGCACCCAGAGCTGTTTTTTGCCTCTTTTATTTTTTTTTCACCCAGAAAAGACCATGAGGAAGTCTTGGTTTGTATCCGAGTCTTAAAATATTTCTTCAAAGAATTTGCATTAATGCAAGATACAGGACATCTTCATTTCCATCATTTGGGTCCTAGATCAATTAGACATATATGATTAGTTTCCTGTAGATCACAACAGTAAGGACTGGGAAAAGGGGAACTGAGCCATTTTCACTTTGTATGCCCATGTACTTCAATGCACAAAGTGCATTTGTGTTTAAATTTTAGAATAATCCTTTTTTTTTTTTTACCTTTCAAAGGAAAATTGAGGCATGAAACTCCATGTACCAAAACTATGATGAAAACGAACACAGAAAACCAAAAAAAAGTAGACCCCAGCATAACTCTATTCCAATCTTGCTAATCTTATCAAATGCTTTACTTTTGTGAATCCCGATTTACAGAAGTACGCAAGGAGGTGGGAATTTCAATTTCCATTAAAATAAATAAAAAATCACAAGTCTCTCATCTTTGTGGTTCTTGTTACAAGTTTAAAAATGGGTCACAGATAATATAATCCTGTATTAGCTGTTGATGACTTCTGATATGGTGAAGTTGGAAAAAAAATGTCAGTTCATTGTGAGAGAGTTACATTTTAGTCAGCTGAAAAAATATAGCTGTAAAGAAGGAAAAAAGCATGTAAAATGAAACAAATTTTAGCATACAAGCATGTGCCCAAATCTTGACTCATCAGCCAATCTTAGGAGTTTTAGGATCTATTATATATTTATACATACTGCTTTCTGCAATGCTTGACATTCAGATTATAAAATCTGGGTAAGGGCAATAAAAAGTGAATAGGATGGGAATGAATATGCTTATTTTTGGTTTGGCTATATTCCCATTTAGAAATATTGGTGGGATATATAAAATGTCCCACATAAATATTCTTGCATAATTTCAAGCTGATTGTTTGACCTAGAATATTTATATATGTAGAAGCATGTATGAGTATATGTGTTGGATGGGAAGTGTTGTGTGGATTTTATGGTACTAGACGTAGCATCAGAGGGTTCACTTTCTACTTTGGATATGTCACAGACAAACAACATTCCTGGAGCAGCAATGTAACTCCTCTGTGCTCACATAAATTTATAAGGGAAGTGATGGAATCTCTGTCCCGGGAAGTGTTCAAAAACCATGTGGACGTGGCACTGAGGAACATGGGTCAGTGGAGGACCTGGCAGTGCTGAGTTAATGGTTGGACTCGATGATCTTAGAGGTCTTTTACAACCTTAAGCATTCTATGAATCTATCCATTCTTGTCTTTAGCATTCTCAGAGGACTATTTGTGTTGGTACCTCCCTTATGGAAATACAGTGTCAGTTTTCTAAAACATGTAAAGAATGTTTGTTTCTTTAGACAGAAGGAAACAAAGGAATGAAAAATCTATTTTCAATATATTTTTTTTCCTCTTGAATTCTCCACCAGGAAGATAATACAGAGCAGTAGGCCCATGCTGTGTGTTGATCTGCTGCTTCTAGTAATTGTTATTTTGTGTTGCACTTAATGTACACTCTGGCTAAAGTTCTCCCTGACACCAGAGACTACTTAAAATGCCACCAAGTCTGAATATACATAGTAATTTCTGCCTGTGCAATGTTTCTTTCTAAGCCTTTGCTCTCACCTCAGTTTTAAAGCACACTGTCTACAACTTAATCAGAAAAGTGGTCAAGGACTTAACTGAATTTATTTTTTTACCAACTCATTTTTCCAGACTGAAGGTAGAGTCAGGTTAAACAGCTTAATGAACTGATGCTTAATGAGTTCTTAATGCCACTGAAAACAACAGGTTCATGGAAACAAAGATTTTAGAGTAGAAAGTACTACAGGATGACACAATTTAACTTCCTTTAAAAAAAAAAACTATCATATCTAGTTGTTCATGTACTGAACCCAGATGTTTGATCAACAAGTGCTTAATAAGGGGACAAATGACTACTACTACTCTTTAAAGAGCTGTGTGATAGTCTTAGATATCTGATTTTTAACATCTTTTTATGCTGGGAAAAATTAATTGAAACTCTTGCCAAAAGCCAAGCTCGTTTGTCACAGATTCTCCCACACTTGTCTATTAACAGTCTCACTGACTCATTTTCAAATTATCTGCCTCTTTTATGCATTATTTTTCTTTCTTTAGTTTTTCAATTCCCTCTACTACTTCTGGCCTTCTTCGGCAAGTTTTTTATGACTCTTCACTTCTGTGTACTGACATTTTATTAATCGTTCCTCTCTTCACTACCTCCCAATCACCCTCATCTATCTTTCATAGTCCCATTTTGCCACTTTATATTCCTTGTGAAATCTGGGAACCAAAGCAAAAGAAAGAAATCAGCACTACTGTGTGGGCTGCAGATGGGACAGAAATCATTACCTTACTTTGAAAGCAGAGTTATTTTAGTGATGCTGGTTTCCCTTAGGAGAAGCTTAATAATCTCAGTACTTGCCCATTTTTGAGCCTCTAGTCCAAATTTGAAGAAAACCTACTGTGACTCTAAGAATGAGCAGTGGATCTCAGAGAATCTGGACAACTCGAAAGAACTTCACTGATGAAGCCACTGTGGTATGGAAAACAGTAGTGTACAACCCTGGATAACATAACCCAGGAAAGGAAGTATACTGAGAGAAGGGTTTAAAAGCATATTTGAGACTGAGGTGTACTCTGCTCCTGGACCTGAATTTAAAACAAACTGCCTCTTAATCCTCTAAGAGCCTTTGGAAACTTTGTCACCTTATCCTATTGAAGTTCTAGTTTGAAAGGAAATTAGGCAGCTTCTCAAATTAAAATTTGGCCAGGATACAATTACTCATAAAACAAAACCGCTGAAAAAAAGCTATATTCCTTGTTTATTTATCCAAATGGAACAGCCCTGTCAAAAACACAAGCTGGTGTCCACAGTTCAGTTCTTTCAACTCATTCCATTTACTTTTTTACTAATCCAAGCAGTGTCTGTCTGTAAGAAGGTAAAGAGGAGGTGAGTTGGAAGTTTAGGTTCCTAGCTGATCTTCCTAGTGTCCCTAAGCCTAGCTCATTCCCACCTTACGTGATAGGACGGACTCCAGAAGGAAGGCCTGATCTCTCAACCTGCTCTCCTGGGCAGCTGAATTTGAACCAGGATTCAAGCAGGAACTTTAAGCCAGGTCCTCACAGAAAACCCTCACAGTGGGTTGTTCACAGATACGCTTTCCATTGCTGTTGTCCGGGTGTTTATCTGCTGGAAGGATCTGATCACGATGAGCAGCATTGTGCAGAGATTTCATAACAAGGTGGGGTCAGCTCAGGACCCCAAGGCCATGGAACCACATTGTCGTGCAATACCACCAGAGGAACAGGTTAACTAGCCCAATAACTAACCGCAGTCATGTAATCCTACTCCTTGTAGGCCCCAATCTGTGTTGTCACACCTGCTCCTTCACAAGTAATTTGGGTTCCTTTAAAAGCCTTGCATAGCACACTTATCTGAAAAGCTTGATGGCAGAAGACAGCGCCCTTAATTTTGGCTATCAGTGTTCCTGAGTGAAGGAAGAAAACCAGAAACCCTGGAGGAAGCTGAACCCATTGTAAATTTGGTATTAAATATAAGTGGGAATTATCCTATTCTGGAAATACCTACCTCTGTTGACTATAGGGTTTTCAAGATGGCTCACTGAGAACAAATAGTAGTTAGATGAAGTTAAGGTACACGAGTCCCTGTTTCAGGGTAGATGTTAAACTAGCAAAACACTGATTTTCCTTTCCTAGCTCATTGCACTTGCTGAGCCAATATAAGCCCTTCCAGCAAAAAGTGAATTTTGCCAGTATAAGCAGTGTGCACATAAATAAAGTGTTGTTAGTATAGCTCTCCCGCTAAAGCTGTTGAGTGTAGACGAGACTTTATTTACTTTATTTTGGTTTTCAGCATTTTTTATGGATTTTACCTTATTATAAACAAACTGGAGATTTTGCTGCACTCTATGATTTTGTAATGGGTTAAGTGGTATCAAGGCATGTAATCACCTTGACAACAGAAGCCAAACATACATGTTTAACAAACCAGCATGCAGCAAGTATTTCCTACATTAATCTCCCCAAATTCAGCAACTGGGTCATTTTTCCTAACTCCAACTTCTCAGTTTAGTTTGTTCTTGAGCTTTTGAGCTTATGGTCTTTGCAGGTCCCCTACCTCTGAAGGGGAGGGAAGGTATTCAATCATGCCCCTTCAGTGCTTAATCACAACTTTAATATGGTTTCCTTCCTGGTTGGTCGTGGCACATATTGAATTAGGAAGCAATCCTGTCCCAGATCCACAGACATACTGCCAACCTTATTTCCTCCACTTAATGTAATCCAGCCTAGGCCTAGATAATTGAAGGCTTTTGTTACTCCCACCATTCCCTTTTCACATGCTTCTTGTATGTACAGTGTATAAGTCATTTCTTAACCCAGTTGTTCTCTCAAAACAGGTGGTCTACATTATGTTCCTTTGGGGTCTGACTCCGCTTCCATTTACCCCGCCATAAATCAGGAGGAGCTGTACCAAACTGAATGGTATTAGGTCAGTGTAAAACTGATGTAAAGGAAAGAATTTAACATTATTTCCTGCTACTGTTCCTTCTGTGGGAGAGGGACTCAAAAAGAACCACTATTATGTGGTATAACCTTTATTTCACTTTTATGCTCCTTTTGGGACTCTTCATTTCATAAATTGCCTCCACCACTCAGTGAGACAATTCTGAACAACTCAGAGGTTCTGCTCAGCAGTAAAAGCTGAATCTGTCTTCTAACTGGTCGATGTCTATGAGGTTCAGGAGCCCTACACTTACCTGCTGTAAGAGTAGTAAAGCTGATGCACAGTCATCTTTCTATTATTTAATGTCTACAGCCCTTCCTCTTTCCATTTTTATGAAATAGAGAATATGATTGCCAGAGACAGAAAACTGTAACACTTCAGTAAATCCCTGAGCCTGACATTGATTTTAATGGGTCCAAGATTTAACCATCATCACTTATTACAGAACTACGAATCACCTCAAGGAATCAGGTCCAGTCTTGTGTCCAGACTCTTCACACTTTAATTTCCTGTACTAGCCATAATCTGGAAGAGGGGATATTTGGTGGTATTTAAGAGAAAGGCAGAGATTAAACAAAACAAAACCAAAACCTCCCAAAATCAGGCCCCCTCTGTATTTCCTTCAGTTTCATTTTTCATTCTATCAGGTTGATCCATCCTTTCATTCAGCGATGGAAGTCCCACAGCAATCTGCACTGCAGTGTGGTAAAACAAACAGGACAAAATAACATCTGGAACATTTTTTTCCCCATTGGCAATTACTGTGAACAGAATCAGAATACATTTTTCTAAAGTTTAGAGTGTGCGGATAATGAGGAAATTGTAAATGACAGATTCTAAACAGTATGATTATATTTTTTTCCTTTTCAAAATTTTAATAAGCTAATTCAATCAGTATCAGGTTGGAGCGGAGTAAAGGGAGACAAAGGTCAGTTCATTGCAAAAAACTCTTAGATTAGTGTACAAACTGTTAGATTTTCCACTTTTCTTTTTTCTTTTTCTTTCTGATTTGTGAACAACTAAGAAAAACCATTGTCATAAATGTTTCTTTTTTTCCTCCAAAATTACAGAGAATGTTACTGTGAATGCAGCATTTCAGATTTGATTCAAGATTCTGTTACATCACTGTGTTTCTCTGTCCAAAACTGATAGAGACTATCTTTCATTTTGAGGAGCTGTTACTATTTAATATCTAAGCAAATCACAGCTTCAAAACTGAAGCACCCTTCCTGAGAGAGCATTTTATCATCAAAACTAGAAACAAATAAAAAGACTGAAAAAATATTACTATCATGATATATTAAGGGTAACTTTTTTTTCATCAAACCCAGAGTTGTGCTTTCTGTCCTCCAAAGAAAATTTTTCATTCATGTCAGTGATAAACACTTCTGTACTTCATGCCTTGGTCCTGTTATAATCCGTCATCTAAACCTTCGTACTGTCTGTTCTCCAGGGAATACAATATTTTAAATGCTCTTTTAACAATCATTAGAACAAACGTGCAAAACGTGGCATTGACCATCACATTGCTTAAAAGATATTGCTGTCATAAATCACCTCAGAAATTAAGTTCATGGTATGAAATGCTTGACTTTGCTTAATCGACTGTTCATATAATCCTCTCTCAAAAGTTATTTAACCTCCAGTATAAAGGTTCCATCAATTCAGGCTCCTTTTAAGGTGCATAAAAAATAATTGCGGAGCTGAAGAGTAACCAGGACGCTTTTTTGAGGAGGTGGCATAAGTTCTGAGTCCTGCTCCAGCTTCTAGGGATGCAAATTTTTTTTTTGGTAAATAACTAATGGGGGAAAAATGTATTTCCTCTTCTCTTTGAAGGAAATCTTTAAATTTTTTCCGAGCATTTAACCAAGCCAAAATAGTCTGTATGTGTGTGTTTGAACCTTCTTGCACAGAAGAAGGAACTGAACCAGTACCTCCCCCATTGTATGTGTGCATTTTCTTTAATTGCTTTCTTCTATGAAAAGAGGAGTGAATTTTGGAGCATAAACTATAACTACATCTCAGAAGAAAAGTGAAACCCCCACTCTGCCCTTGAGAGAAATGTTTTTTAAGGAGTAAAGTCCAACACAGGTTTTATGGCTATGACTCCCACCTGGAAGTAGGACACATTTGCTTTAGACATAACATGGATATGTACACATTTCTACCTTAATTAGGTATAATGTCTTGGAATACTCTGGACTTTGACAATATATAAGTATGCACGTGTACAAACACATACTTTGGTTTTGAAACATGAAGTTGTACACTTAGATGGCCATTATAATATCTGGCTATTAAGTCTCAGCGATGCTATCCTGCCATCCAGAGCAAAACCCCATTCCTCAGTGGGTGCAATGATTTAAAATGAAGTCAGTATCTGCATCCCTCACCTCCCTATTCTCACTTGCAACATGAAGGAGAATATTTTGTTTACCCACCACCATTACTCATAGCTAGGGAGAAACACCCTCATGAGGCCAGGAGGGCTGATTCCCATCTCACTCGCCCCAGCTCAGCCCCATTTCGGACTGGGAGGACTGCACCTAGTCAAACTGCTACACAGGAGGCAAAAGCTGCCCTTGGCTGAGCTGGAGGAACCCAAGAGGACCCCCATGGCAAACATCTTTCGTAAACGTATGTAGCAGCAGGGTTGTATGGCTCACCTCACTCTTTCAAGCCCTCCCGGTGGTGTGGGTTTTGTGGGTGAGATGTTCAGGCTTAGGCTCATGAGCACATTTTGTTTCATCAGGGTATGAGTATGAAAACAAGGGCATGAAAAAGGAGTGGGCAAGATGGCTGGGCGTGAGCCACACCGGGAGTCCAGGCAGGTTGCTGCCGCCCAGCACGGTGCTCTCTGCCTGGGTTAGGTTAACTAGCAAGCGAGGTGTGATGTGAGTCAGCCCCAGGACTTGTCCAAACACTTCCAAAAAGCCTACAAGAAACATTTCTGAGGTGGGACCAGCTCGCAGTGGGAGCGGGGGAGTTGGAAGGGAAGCGCATCCGTGGTACACGCGGGTGGCAGTCACGCAAAACCTTAACTCTCACCGGGCAGTGACCCTCGTGTGTTTTCATGTTTACCTAAAAAGATAAAAGGTATGTGCTTGCTCAGGAATGAAAACACGGGCAACACTCAAACAGAGGAAAGCAGAAACAGCAGTTTAAGAGGCAGGGAAATGTAAACCAGCACTGAGAAACGTTTGACTTTTTTTTCTGTAGAGGTCATGGCTGCATTACATTGAAACAAATAGGAATGACTGAGCAGAAGGTTTTGATAATGTAGAGCAGAGCTCTTCTAGGGATACTTCTTACTGTCAGAATTTGTAAGATCCTAAAGCTAAGAATATAAATATGACCAGAGTGAACAGTTTCAGGTTTTTCTAATTGTAAAGGAGGCACTGAGTTCAGGATTTCTCAAATGAAAGAGGCAACAAGAGCCAGAGCTTGAGAATGAGCCTTGTTTTTTGCATAAGGCCCAAGGAAGACCAGGTGTTTCTTGAGAATTTTTCAGCTGTTTCAGCTTCTTTACCAAACACCGGGTAAAACCATGACAGTAAATACTTTCAGGCCAACATAATATAAATGAAATTAAGGTGTAAAACTCTTAGGAGGGAGTGTTTTGTCTAAAAACGTGAAGGCAGATTCTGAGTGGATACAAATTAAGGTTCCTCTAGTGAAAAGCAGCGATCTACATAAGGTGGATGAAGCCTGTGATGTTTCTGAGGTATTGTCTTCATACATATCTGATTTGATAAGTGCTAGCAAAGTAGACTCCCTGTGTACAGACACAGACAGCACGCTGCTCAGACAAAGGTCCTGATCCTTATCTTGCACCAGTTTCATACTGGTGCAATCCCATTGCTACCAGCCATTTTGCTCTGGATCTGCTCTTGCTGTTCAGATTTGTGTCAGCCTTGGGCCCAAAGCTTCCCTGTGAAAACCAGGAGGGAGAAAAATCGCAAAGAGGGGAGGAAAAGGATCAATTTTTCATTTGACACCAAGCGAATCATGACTTCCTTCTGGGATGTGGTACCTTTTCCCACTGTTGGCTCCATTTCCCATAATGCCCTTGACCCCGGGGGTCACCTGTCATTGGAAGATGAAGCTCTGAATAAACAGAGAAGACCCTGTGGTGTCTCTTATCTCTCCGTTTTGCCTCAAATCTCCGGGCGGAGTTTTAAATTATTCATCCACTGGTGCTCTCTGCGAGTTACACGTCTCTGTCACCTACCCCCCCTTTGCCTGCCCATTTGTGAGTGAAGGCGGTATCCTTGGGAACCTTATCAGAGATCACAGATTCAGGCTCCAGAAATGAAATAAAAGAGGAAATTGGCTGTATTAGCATAAGAGGAGTCAGCCTGGAGTTGAATACACACATCACCCAGAAGCACCACTGGCTTCTCTTATCAGCAACGTCTGATCACCACTTCTTTATACACACAGGCACACGGGCACACATGCACCACACACATGCACACACACACTCCACTCTTTAATTCCACCCAGACCATTCCTTTGTTCCAGCTCATATGAGGGAACACACGAAATAAGGTCAGATGGCATGAGCTTCCTGAAGCAGTTTCCAACACTCCCAAGTTCTCCTAGGTAAAACAGCAGAAAAGAGCACAAACAAAAAAAAATATTTATTTTTTATATTAAGAGAAATTATAGTAATCCTGTAGCTTCCACTGGAGGGGGAAAAAAGTCAGGATAAAGATTTCAGATAGGGAGGTTCTGTTATTAGTTCAAGTATGATTCCTAGACCAATCTCCCTGTTTATCTCTCTCTCTAGTGTCTCAGCGATAATGCCTAACCATGGTTTATGAGGTTTTTTTAAGAATATAATAACGTGATATACATATAACGTAATTAGGCATGTTTCTGAAAATAATTACAGTGAATAATTTTGAAATTTAGAGATGCAGATTTATGCAATTGAAACAAATTGTTTTCCTGTGCATCCTTTTACATAGAGACGTCATGTCTGATACTACTTTTGTGGCAAACACTATACATTGTTCCTTCCCAATCAGAAAACTGCCCTGGAAAGGAAAATAAAACCATTGCTTTATATTCTTCATGGCATGGTGATTTGGAATTTGAAAATTCAGCCTTCCTCGTGTTGGTGGGGACACTATTGTATGTATGGCTTTGTATTTTGCTGCATGTCTCTTTAGTGATGTACATTATTCTTCTCAGAGTTGATGTTGACAGGGTGGCATCTGCTGCCCCTGTTGCTACTGAATCTGGTAACTGGAGGAAAAAGAAGATCAGAGGGAATTGACGCTACGGACAGTGGAAAACGTGCCCTGTGAGATCAACTTTCCTCACATTTTACGATGTTTTTTTCTCCATCTTGTGAAAAGTAGCAGAAATTAATTTCCCTTCTTTTGAGAGCTGTTGTTTGTTAATATCCAAATTTGGTAATTTCCATGCGGGGTTTTACTCATGGCAATATCACCATATCTCTACAGAATGAGGCTCCTTTGTTCTCTAATGAATATTGCCAACATCACACAGTAAACATGTATTGGCTTTACACAATATAAGTGATAGGCTAAAGTCTATGGCCCTTAATTAAGCAGAGCTTTTACTAAAATGAAAAAAAACCAAACCAAACCAAAACAAAAAACAAACAAACAAAACCCCCAAATATTTTCCTTAATTTTTAATGATGGAAGAAAGATGGAATCTTGAGGTTATTTTTGGGTCAAGAAATGCAAAAGAAAAAAAAAGCTGTAATTGCAATGGTTCCAATTCTCTTCTCAGCGTTTTTTTATACTGAAGTTATTACTTGTGTGCATATCAGAAAAAGAAAGATTTTTATTGGCTTCATTCATGTTGCCACGGATAAAAGACATGATGATGGCTCAATAATCCTCTTCCTATATTCATGAATTTCTATGATTATTTGTTTCATTTCCCCTTTGATCTCTCAAAGTCCTACCCGTGTCATTGCCAACCAGAGTAACAAACTATCTATGCTTGTGGGGCCTTGATGATTTTCAGTAGAAGGGATTGTACTATTATATAGAATCCACCTTAATTGGACTCCGAGTGGGAGGCATGATATATTAGTTTGCAACCATATGAAAGACTGATGCCAAATTATTCCACGAAATTACTCTGGATCTACTAAAGTTGTTGTCAAAACAGTCACTGACCTCAGAAAACCCTCAATACCTACCTCTCTGCTCTTGCAGTATTCATCAATGTAGGAGGCCATGGTACTACAAGCTGGGAGGAAGATGAGTGTGATAAGGATAGCAGGGCTCACTTTTAGTTGTAACATGAAAATCTTCTTCAGTTGCTTATTTGTATATAAGCTGTTCTAATCTGACCGTGAGAAGAGGATCTGCGTGCAGTGCCAACAGCAGAAAATGAGGAGTGCCATTACAACTTCTATTTGTGTCACATCTGGAGGTTGAAAATGAAAATCTATGTATTTATGGTGAATTTTTACAGATGATACATACTTAAAGCAGAACGGCGCGCTGAAGACATGGTGACTTGTGTTAAACAAGATTAAACTTGTTCATTTACTAATTCAGCTCATCTAACTGAATGGACCTGCTATAGGCCTCCTGTACAGGCAGGAGTTAAATCTCACCTGGGTCAGTCATACCCTGGAGGTACTTGGTTATCATGAGCTTGCAAAGAGAAATTGGAAAAAAATTCTCTTTCTTCACTACCATTTCAGTACGTTGGGCAGAATGAGAATGGACCAGAGATCAACTGTAAAAGTATCAATAAAGTTCATATCCAGAAGTTGTGACCCCAAAACTTTGTAATATATGCTGGGGCTTGTGTGAATAAGAGATGTTTTGTCATTTTTTAATTAACCCATTTAATTATTTTATATTTTTTTCTTTCCTGTGAGAAAAAATGATCTAAGAAGCTGCTAAAACTCATGATAGAGTCAAAATTATAAAACTGACAACAAGGCAGTGGTCCCTGTGTATGAATTGACTAGATATGAGGCTTTTCTGAGTCAACAAGATCAGCATTTCACCATCAGACTTAGTGAGAGCAAGATTTAAACTTTCCAGATATTCCTGAGGTCAACTGGAGCTTCCCAAATAAGGCATACTCTTCTTCATCCAGACTTTCTAGTACTACTTCCTGACAGAGTTATGGCATTGACTAACATTCTTCTAAGATCTGGAAACCCCACAGACTACGCAGTCTCTGTTTAACCCAGTGTTGCAAAGTTCATGTGGGGGAACTTACAACCCATGCCATGGACCTGGGTTCTATTCAAGGCATAATAATTCTAAAGATTTCACCTTCTAAATCATTTTGACTCATGAAATATGATTTTAGTGAAAAATATTTGAAGAACAGCTTATAGTGCTAGTGAATTTAGTGGAAAAGAAGTTCCCTTCAGATGCAATAAGTGGGAGGTTTGATGTTTCTTTCCTGAAGGACATCATCCCTTTTAACCCTTGAAGATGCCAAATTTTTCCTAATTCCCTGTTGTCTGAATCTCCCAGCTCACATTTCATTCTGTAGCAGATTGGGACCTTTAAAGTACCATGTCTTCTGGAATTCCCTGGTATTACAGGTTCTAAGTCAGCTACCTCAAACAGACTATGCTGCACTTATCGTGCCTGAAGCAACTCTTTCTTCTCCAAGCCTCCAACATCCCTGCAAATGCAGGTTGTTTCCATGTACTGGCTCTATATAATTCATGTGGTCAAGCTTTCTGTCTTTTCCCAACCTGCAGAAGAAGAACTATACTTATTTCTTGAACGAAAGTTGATATGTTTATGCAATCACACACTAGTTTGGGACTCAGGGACATGTGCCTAAAGTTAAGCATTAAGTCAGCCTTGAACAGGACTCTACAAAGCTTTCTTGAGTCAGTCCACACTTCCTTATGTGAGTCACAACAGTATATTCCCACTTACAGGGTAAGAGGTGATTGCTTGTCTTAGCACTGAGTAAAATGGATGTCAATCTGGAGGGGCAGGAAACTGCAATCTTCCCTTTCTGCGGTAGGGGTATTGTGATAAGTTTCCTATCTAGTATTTACCTCACAGAGGAAATAAAACCCTTATTTCAAGAACTAAGCCACAGCTTCTTTAACGGCAGGTTTTGGAAGCTGATGTTTCTATAACGTGTGTGCAGCTCATGAATTCTTTGCATCATCCTACCGATAACAAACTTCAGCCTTAATCTTAATTCTGAATACCTGCTGTCTTTTGAATTCTCTCCCACCTCTCCGATATGTTCCCATGTGAAGACAGGGTCATTGCCTTGGAGTCTGATTTATATTTTTTGCATTTGTCAACATTTCACCAATTATCCATTTGCTTATACGAGTAAAAATGACAAAGTATCCTTTTTTGTCGTCTCTTGATAAATATTGATTACTAAGTGCATGCCCTTTGTCACTCATGTAACACAGTGTTATATTATGCCTATGTAATATGCAAGTGAGCAGAGAAAAAGAGGACATTTTGGAACTTGGTCAAAGCCATGCTCTTTTTTCAGGGCTAAACCTCAGAGTTCCAGTCTGGACACCACTCTCATGATCACCTGCCTTTTGCATTTTGATTGTGTCAGGGATAGTATCTAAGAGCTCTCTTTTTCCACGGGGACCGAGATCTGTATCTACGCCATGAATCACACAGCAGATACATGGATACAGAAGAAAGAATGTCCATAAAGCTCTCCAGACATGATCAACTTTGTATTTCTATTTCCTAATAAAGGCTTAAATGATTTCCTTCTGCACTGAAGAAACAGACGCCCAGTTCCTATCTGGATCATATCCTTGCATGAGAACAAAAGAGCATCAACGTGTTATTTCTGGAAAGGCCCACACATTCCTATGTAACCATTCAATTTCTGGGAAAAACTAATTTATAATTAAAGCTACTCAAGGTGCACCTGAGCTCTGCTTTCATGTACCAGAACCCACCCCAGCTGTTTTCCTTTGGACTGCAAGCCACCTGATTCTGCACTCATAAGCCAAGTATTTGTTCTCCCTTTCCATCAGTTGAAAGCCTGTATTCATACATACAGCTACCATATTTTATTAGGAACCTTTAGCCCCCAAATTTCATTTCAAGAAAGTTTCAGGGGCAGTATCATAAAAGAGGTTTTGGAAACAACACTTCATCAATGCACACATGTTTGGAAAGCCAGCATTTGCCTGTGAGGCCGAATATTCAATGTTCAATAATTTGGATAAGATATACTAACCTTTACTACTTCTGAGCACTTTTGAAGGTGCAGAGGACTATATTCAAAAGATCCAAGGAAAAACAAAAGCTTTTCTCCCACAGACCTCTGTACTGCTTTTTGGATGGTGATGAATTTCAGGTGCTACTAATTTGGACAGAGTTCAGACCGATGTAGGAAGCACTCTGCTCATGTCCGAACTAGTCATGGAAAGTAGATTCTGTATCTGCTCCTGTTCTTCCACTAAGAAATGTTATAGGATATTGAAAGTTTTTCTGTATTCAAGTTTTGTTTAGGTTAGTATTTCCCTGTCATGTGCTGAACTAGGATCTCACAGCCATGATTACAGAGAGAGCTATAGAAATGTGGGCAGGCGAATTGGTCTGTGTATAGGAATACACCTCCAGCTATCCAACATGGCCAGACCTTTGTGGGAACAAGACTAAAAAGTCCACTACACCTCTGACAACAATTTGACATCTGGGTAATTTAATAAAAAATAAAATTTAAAAAAATTAAATAAAAAAAATAATGTTAAAAGGCCAATCATTTTTAACATTCCAGCTTTTTACGAGACATAATTTATGCATAGACTTATGCACGTGAAACCTCTTCTGCATTCCTGAGTGTCATCCCAGAATGCTGCTTCAGATTCCAAAAACAAGCTTAGATTGGGATTTCACCCCACACCAGGGGTAGATTTTTTAGGCAATCTCAATTGGGTTTCTGGTTGCTTTTCTGGCTGCTTTTTTTAACAGTGGTGGTCATCTGAAAACACAGAGCTCATGAGCTCTCCATGTGCATGCACTGGGCTCTGGAGAATCAGAATTATAAAACCGAAACTAGCCATTACACTTGTTCCCAAAGAGATAGCTTATTTTCACACTGGTAGGAATCATAATTTCTTTAAGGAGTTTTCCTAAATGCTCTGAGCTGTCTTTGAAGAACCTTCATTCTCTACATCCACTATATGGAGAACCATAAGGAAAGGTAGACAAGAATATTTGGCCAGGTGACTGCTAAACCTCTCCCTCTCTGGAGACATTCAAAACACACCTGGACACGTTCCTGTGTCACCTGCTCTAGGTGACCCTGCCTTGGCAGGGGGTTGGATTGGATGATCTCCAAAGATCCCTTCCAAACCTAATGATTTTGTGATTCTGTACCTCAAGCTTGATATAATAAACTAAAAACACAACTGATTTTAATTCCTAGTTAAAAACAGAAAAGTGTAAAAAAAATAAACACAGGTTTTGTATTCCAAAGTATGCAAGTATCTTCTAAAAGTATTAAATGTCTAATACATTGGCTAGGACATTTCAATCAAATCAGTATGCGGTTCTCTTGGTGAAACTTCTCTACCCTTTGGCTCTGCAAAAGATAATGATTAATTAACAATATTAGCTTAGTGCTGAATGTCTGAGGTTCTGTATTAACTGCAAAAAACCCCAAGCATATCCTCAGAAATACTCCTGTTTTACATCACTTGTGATGCTGCCCTAAAAAACCTGTAATGATTTACGTCAGGCAGTCAGTGTCCTGTGTGCAATTCAGGCTCTACAGGTAAATGCAGTCCACACTGATTTTAAAGGGCATGATTGAAAACTAGAAATAAAATATACAGTTATTGTACAACTTAGCAACTCTCACAGCTATTCATGCTTTATTATATTCATACAGAAAAATATGGCAGTGCAGATAACCAGACCACCCTGAAAAAAACTCATTTAAAACTGGACTTTGGAACTCCTACAAAGGAAAAAAAAAAAAAATAGAAAGGAAGACTTGTTTCTTTTCACCCACAATGCTGATGTCTGTGCCTGCTCGCTTCTTTCACACCAATGCATAATGTCTTTGGATGCTTATCACAATAGCCCCCTTGGTAAATGAATATTTTTATTGCAGTAGCCTTTGGAACTTTAACAAAGAAAGATGGGTAGATTCCCACCCACAACATTAAAGTTTTCCTATTCACTGACACCAAACCATGTTCTAATGTTTAAACAAACCCAAACGCTTGGGAAAATTTAGATTTGACCTCTGTGGGCATGTTAAACAGTTTACATTACAGCAAACTCTAGTTTTCCCTAATGTGCATAGCACTTTGGAACTTTGTCAAAACGGAACAGTTTCAAAGCCATATGATCTTCACCCAGGGGCCTAATTGAAGCGGCATGAAAAGTATTTCTTTCTTTACTTTTTTCCCCTTTTTTTTTCTTTTTTTAATTTTTTTTTCCTTATAAAGCTGGATCTGAAGCTGGGTACTCTCCAAAAAAGCTTATGAAGCTGACAAACATTTACCTCCCCGTCCTACAACCCCGAAACTTCCATCGCAGAAATTTAGAGCAAAGGTCAGACAGAGGAAAAACATATTAGAAGCAGCATGACAAGCCAAGTTTTATTCTACTTGAAAAGCCAGCTTTTTAAAGTTCTTTCCCTTTCATATTGGTTGTTTGAAAAGAGATCTGAAGAAAAGTCGAAATCCCCATGTAAATGCATATATTTTCAAACAGAAGGATACCTATGCAGATGCATATTAAGCTGCATCCAGCTTTGGTGGGCAAGCCATGTTTGAAGAGCATTCCCAATGCGGTTGATGCTCTTGTCCTTTTTGAGTCCCCGTTGAAGTTCATTTGCATCCAATTGAAATGAATATATAAAAAATTAGATGTTTAATTTGCGGTTGCCAGTGGCATAAGAAATACGCATATGTTCTATTTTCTTGCCAAGCAAAACACTTCCACAATAAATGCTCTATCTGTATAGCTCTGAAACATATATTCTAAGATTTATGCCTTAATAGTGTCAGGTATTATAGTACATCTTACTGGATGTCTGGGGGTGTTAGTACAATCTAGGCAATTCATGAAAGACTCATATATATATATATGTGTATATGTATATGAGATTTAAACATAAACAAGAGTGTAAGTGCACAAACTCACACTCTGCCCATGGCAAGGAGGTTGGAATTAGATGATCTTTAAAGTCGCTTCCAACCCAAACCATTCTATGATCCTATGAACTTGGTAAAACCTTTTTAGAGTATATCAATTTGAGCATCCTAAACTCAAGACAATCTAATAAATGTTTAATATAGGAAAATCATAGATTTCTGTATGAACCTGTGCAGGCATGAAACATAATATACATAATTTGAACAGTCCTATTTATATTCCTATTTATTCTAACGCAATTCCATTATTTTTTCAGGGTCATTCCTATTTATCACTTTGAAAACTGTTCAGTGAGGAGAAGAATTGGAGAGCACAGGCCCACGGCTACTCTACAATGTTCTATAACCAGGTACAACAATCTTTCTTTCAACTGAGTAAGTACTTGGAAGGGGATATTTCAGTTGAGCTCAGAAAATGAAATCCAGCAAAGATTATTGGATATGCTTGCAGAATTAATATGAAACTTTAATCATCCCAAATATATGAGCTCCAGTGTGTTCTTACAAAATCAAATGCAAATAATATACAGTTCCTTGGTCAAATCCTCAAGTGGGGAAAATCAACTAATCTGATCTATATCGATGGAGGATGGGATCTCTGGTTTAATCTGTGGCAGGATTTTCTCAAAGAACATTTTCCAAGTGTAATATTCGAGATCCTGAGAACTTTTGAAATGCCTCATAACGTGAAGACTCCCTGAAATTTTGAGAACACATCTCAAACTGCGATTTGAGGCTTGAGGGACATGAAGTTAAACTCTTTACAGCACTCTCTGAATATTTATAAGGAAAGAGAGATTTCACAACTACAGCTCCACAACATATTAAGCACTCACAGCTACTGTTACTGTCAGAAATGAGGGTCAGGGATTTGGTTTCATGTTAGGGGATCTCATGTCACATGTAAATGCTTCAGAGAGAGGGCACATATGATACCTTTATCCATTAACTGAGCAGTCTGACCAGACTTTTCACTATGTCAGATTCTTGAGACTGATTATTTAACATTTGCCAATCCAGATGTACTGTATCAGTTTCAAACAGAAAAACTCAGTGTCTATGATATTCATCTTCTCTCACCCCCAGTAGGGATTAAAAGAAATGTACAAAGTCATTAAAAACCTGTCAGTTGTTGTGTATTTTTGGATAGAGTCATAGAATCCAATGAGCATTATTTGTTAAGGAGACTGTATCTCCACCCTTGTGAAAAAATCTGATGCAATTTTGGAATGATTAATTAAATAGGATCATACATACATGCAAGTGGACTCAACAAAAAATATTTTCAAAAGTTATTCAATCTATTTGAGATGATCTATCTTAACAAAAATGTTCTCTTTAACCACTTGCTTTCTAAGAAGGGAAGAGTAAATTATAAAAAAAAAAAAATAAAAAAGACTATTTTTGTAGCATTTCACATCTTAGTGGATCTGCATGGCAAATGATTAGAATTTATTGGGTTGTTTCCGATTTTTTAAAACACTGGCTTATCTGAAAGCCTTTAAAAACAATATGTAGCAAAAAGTCCCTTTTCTTTGGAGATCCTAAATCATAGAAATGCTTTGATATGTGATAAAAAGGCTGCTTCTACGTGTGCAGAGCCTGACACAAAAAGGTGCATACAAGATCAGAGATTCCAAAGTAATTCTGACTTCTGGTAAGGCTACTGAAGAAGCACAGTTACATTTGCAATTGGATTTCCCCTTGGGACACTGGTACCAGAGAAAACAGACTTTTTATTGCAGTACATGAAGAATTAGCCATGTAACTAGATAAGTAGTACACTGTTACAGTGGTAAAACTTATGCACTCCTGCACCTGGAGACTTATGAAATATCAGGCACTAGATGTTTTTTAGAGAACTTAGGAGAAAATTAAAGTATTTGAAGTATTTTAATTTTCCCCCCATTTTTATTCTTATATTTGTCTTTATTTCCATCCCTCTGAATGCTTCTTCTGCTACATGTTAGAGGAGGAATTCTTCACTCATGGAAGTAATGACGGTAATAAAGAACTACCAAGGATCTGACAAATATCAGAAGTGATATTTGCAGTGAAACAGTTAAAACAAACTTCTGTGTGGCCAGAGATTCTTCTTTCTCATAGGAGCTCAGAGTTTAAGTGCATGGACAGAAAGAATCGTATTTCTTGGTTCAAGCATTCTGTTTTTCTTGCCCGTTTATCTCCCACAGCCTACCTACATTTTCCCATGATTTAGGATCGCAGTCGTGACTATCAGATAGCCACTGTCCTTCTCACACCTACAGAGTGTTCTCTGAGTGTTGCCCTTATTTACTCTTTGGGATTTGAGTGCTGCAGGCTGCAAAGCAAATTATATGGAAGCAATCACTTCTCATTAGAGCTCCAGCCCACAGAGCCAAGGAATTTACTGATGTGATCAGTATTAGCTGTGATTATCTCTATTTTTCTAGAGATGTTGCCCACACTAAATGATTCTTCATTTATTGTTTTCCATGCTCTGGGATTTGTCATTGTGTGAAAGTAATTTCTGGAGGAGGGTGACTCATATATGGCCCTTCCTTGATAGAGCAACATGCAGAACAAATATTCACTCTGTGGAGAGTAATACACTGCAGAAAAACAAAATCACCTAATTCTTCGATTTGATTCCTAATAGTAATATCACCCAGCTAAAAATTAATATTTTTGTGCCTTATTAGAATCATTCAAATATGTATAAATAAGGGGACTAAGTCTTTGCATAAAAGAGTTGATTTTGTTGATTTTGGTTTTGGTTTTGTTTTTTATGAAAGGAATATAATTTGTCTTCACCTCTATCAAACTAGTATTCCTCAAAAAATCAAAATTTGGTAATATCCATTTAGTTTGCTAAAGTTCTACACTGGCTTCCTTTCTAAATGTAAATTGTCAAATAGTGCTGACTTGAACTCCTCACTGTAATGCCTTGAGCTGTTACTGTGAACCCGAAGTCCTGGAGGGGAGGATTGCCTCAAGGTATTTCCCATCCCTCCTTTCCCCCAGCTTTCTGCCCGAAAGTCTTCCAAAGGAGTTTCCATCACACCAATTAGCTGGGCTTCTCAAGAGCTCTCAGGGTCAAGTATAATTATACTAATTTTGTTGTACATAAACAAGGAAAGTCTCACCTTTGTTTTGCATTTATCATTTAAGTTATGATCGAGTAGTGACATATGAAGTTACGATACACTAAGGACTCTGAAAATTCAAATGGAAATGCAGCTCGCTGTTCTGCAGACCTTACAATCTCTGTGGAGGACAAATGGAAACAGAAAAATATTCAAGAACAGTAGCTAATGTGACCGTCCTTCATAGTGGGGAGCGCTTCCAGTGCATCAGGCCCAGAATCATTCTTTGCTGTTCAAATTCTCGATATCGAAGAGATTTTATTTTCAGCTTCTCCTTCAGTCGTTTTTGAAGCTCCCAGTATTTTGTTTATATGTGGGCTTGAGGTAATTTTCCCAGAAAGCCCTGATCACTCAGCAGAAATCGTACTGCCTCAAAGGAGATAAAGATCTTTCCAAGTCAATGCATGATCTCTTTTCTCTCCTTGTTTTAATCGTGAGTGAAAACACCTAAGAAACTGGTCAAATGATTCATATTTCATGAAACATACTATTATTTTTCAAAGAACGCTTTTTGGTATTCAAACTGGAAAGTGTCTAAGTCAATTGCTCATACTAGAGGGACAGAAAAATAACTGAGATGATTTAGTAAGGATCTGGATCGTGTTCTTGCCGTGCCTAAAGTGTCCTAATGGCTGGTACTGCTCAGCATCATTCTCAGTGTCCTCAGGAGCTCAGGATTCAAAGACCTTCATCATCACCTCTCCCCTGGCTTATGGACTTATACTAAGCATGGAACCATGTGAGCTTGATTAGGTGCTGCTGTTCTTCTGTAGTTTGTTACAGTCATCCAATAAATTTGACTGCTTCAAACCAGACTTTCTCATATACTCCCTGCTTTTTGACAGAAGATCATGGGCCAGTGGCTTTTGTTTCTGGTGATCGTATGCACTCCTTAACCTTTTTAATGGAATCTACACGACCACAAGAACTGAGGATCCCCTTCTTACTTCTAACCTCTGATGTCATCTCACATTCTCCTCCAAAAGACAATGCTTCCTATGATTAGACAGTTAACACTAATTAGTTGCTGGTGTGGCTACTTCTTTCTGTTGATTAAAGGTGTTTAAAAAGCCAGCTTTACCTGAGCAGTGAATTATATATAGGGCTAAATGGGATAAATGTTATTTTATGTGCCCCATTTTAAATGGTTTAAGGAATTCCAACCATCCTGTGGAAATAATCACAGTCCATTAAAATGCTGATTCCAGTGGTACATCAGATTTAAAACACAGCTCTTCCTTATTTCCTGTTTAATATCAAAACCAAAGCTTTTTTTGCTCTTTGCTTTCCTTGTTTATTTCCTTTTCATGTCACAGCATTTTCTCATGCATTTCTGGTTATATAGCTAAAAAAAACAACCACACGCCACACCACTGGTGCTAAATAATCTCATTTTCATGAAATTTACTTCATAGAGATTGTGGAGATGGTATGATCCCCTTCCTCTGTGTGACCTCACAACACAGGTACTGTTGAAGTTTCTATTGCTCTGTAGTACTGCATTAGTATTTCTGAATCTTCTGACCTGAGAATGTCACATTCAGCTGCTAAACAAACAAACAAACAAACCAAACAAAAAGAAACAAAACCTAAAACAAAACAAAAAAAACCCCAAACAGAAATATGTTTTTACTCCTTCCCTCCTGTAGAAGCTTGTGCAGAAACATCAGGTGTTCTCAGCTCTTTGACAAGGCAGCAAAGCAATATAATTAGACATATATACAGGCTTTTTGTCAAGATTTGCAAGCTATGCAAATAATACTTCTATTATTCAGGTTTAAATTTGTCTCACACTTTTTATCTTCCTCTTCTTTTTTCATGCTGGGCTGCATCAGCTGTTCTGTGGACCTCAAGAGGAAAAAATAGAAGGAAAAAGCCAACAGATTTTCTGTCAGTGATTTCTTTAAGATGGATAAAAGACTGGATGGCAATCACAAAGCTTGACTTATTTAGAATCAACTAGGTACAGGAAAGCATGTTGAAATGTAATGCAGATATTATACATTTATTAACGAAGTCCAGATAGGATCATATCCACCTTGAAAAAAATAAAAGAAAGGTGTGGGCAACTTGCTAAAGATTCTTATATTTAGGGTGCTAACATGGACTTAGAACAGATTTCTTCATATTCTGCTCTTTCCAAAAATTTCTTGTACAGCCTGAGAAAGACTTTCTCAGACCTTCCAGCAGCAAAGTATCCACATGTCTGTGAAAGAGCAAAACCAGCATTTTCAACATCTTTGAGAACTTACATGGGGTAAGCGTGAAAGGTACACAGAACGTCTTGACAGGAAAAAAGGGTAAAAACACGGAGACATAAAGAAAATACTTTTTCTTGCAAAATATTTTTCACTGAGAAAATGTATCATAGTCATAAGAAGCAGAAGAACCACTTCTAGTTTAACAGGATTCACACATTCAGCATGCTTAGACAAATACACGTTACTAATTAATAACAGTTGGGTTGTTTTCCATCTGAGATGGTCCAATATAAAACTAAAATTCCATTCTATGATAAACATTGAAAACTTGCAGAGAAAAAATACATTAATCATCTTCTAAAAATATTGAAAAGGATTTCAAAATAGAGGCATAAATGTTTTCTTTTTCAGCAGGGAGTCCCTTTTGACACTTTTCTGACCTCTTCAATGAAGAAGTAATTGTTTCTTATTGCAAACATTATTACAGGCACCTGATTCTCCCCTTGGTGACATCGATATGTTTCAGGAATTACTCCATGATAGGCAATGGATTAATTCCAGTACAAAACATGAAAGTGGGACTGTGTCTCCTTTGGTGGCTGTAGTACAATATGGCACAACTGGTCCCACAAGTGAGATCTGTCTCCACTGAGGTACTTCAGTTTCTACTGGTAAAGAATTTGTATTTATATATTTTTAAGACTAATATAGAACTCTTTGGCAAGTATACAACAGTTGTGGACCTCTTGTCATATCTGCCATTCCCACATGATGGCATTTGAGTTGCAGGATGGCACTGAGGCACAGTTCAATCCTTCCTATATACTGAGGGATTTAAAATATAAATAATTTTAATTTGTGCTCCTGAAGTAGGATGGGGAGGAATGAATGACGCTGGGGCATATACTTTCTTGAACTGGGGATTTTGAAGTCGAAATTTAGAACATCCTCACATTGAGAAGAGTCTCAGTCCATTTCTTCTGGGGATCAGAAGCAGAATACCAGGGAACACAGGCTTTTATAGTCTCGGAATGTTCATCATCACTTTTAGTTCTTCACAGTCATTCAAATGCTTCATTTCATGGACAGGGAGAGATAAAGCTCATAGATTTAGAACTCCAGAAATGCTTGGACATGAATTTTCAGATTTTCTGTCATAAAAGAGAAGAATCTTCTTTTCAATAGTCAGGCTGAGGACAGCTTGCCTCTTCACTTCCTACTTCCCCTGCATATAGATATGAAATAGAAGTGACACAGAAGTGGCCAGAAAACAGAAAATTTGAGCAGGGGTGTGTTGATGCTGGCAGACTTCCTTTTGAAAGGTATTTGTGGTTGATTTAGCAGCAAACAATATTAACACTTCAGAGAAACAGGCTGGAAATGGCTTGAAATGCTCAGGATATTAACCCTCAGATGGACAAATTCAGATGGTAAAGTGGGGGTTTACTATAGAGTCTCAGGGTTTGCTATAAATAGGTAGGCCTTTAGGTGATCTCATACGTAACAAGTAGCAGAGAAGTAGCCTAAGAGACAGACTAATTCAAATTTCCACAGTACTGGTGTAAGTGAGAATACAGGAGCTCAGTGATTTGACTTCAGTGGGTTCTGTGTCAGAATAGTCCAATAGGCAGAATATAAGCAACAACAATAGAAAGTTCATAAGCTAATTGAATATGTATTTCACAGAAAAACCCCACACATCTAACATTCTTTCCAGGAAACATACACAAGAATAATGATCTAGATATTAACTTATGAAATGTTGCCTACAGTAAGTTACTGTTGCGTGTCTTTCTACTGTAGACAAAATGAATGGGAGGCTTTGACTTAATATAATGAAAATTTTCTGTATTTTCCTCAGTTGAGAAGCTTCATTGAGACTTTATATTAGTGTTTCATTATATATGAGATGGGAGAGAAATCTACCTGCTTTTCACTGCCAAGTCTTTTATCAGACGAGAACACGTATTTCTGCAGTTGTGTGAAACAGAATTGCAGATGTTCAGAGCCTGTATCCAGAAGTCACCCTTTTCTTGAGGACCCAACACCAATTTCTATCACGTCAATCAACAGCCATTTTAGTGCTAGCAGGGACAAGTTAGAACACGTCAGGGTGATAATGTGTTGCTTCAACTCCTGCAGTTTTATAAATGTGTATGAAGAAAAACCTAACCAACAACACAACAAAAATGGTTCTGCTTAAATTTCCATCACTGCAGAGTCATGCTCTGAGGATTTTGAAGGGAATAAGAATAAAGAGATGAATAAAAATATGGTAAGTTAAACCTCATTTATACCTGACAAATTCTGCATGGTCTTATTCGTAATAAGAAATATTACTGGTTCCTCACTAGATTGGCCAACATAATGTTTTCTTTTCATTAAAAAAACAATCTAAACATGTTTAAACTCTGAAAATTACAGGCTATATAGTAAGCTTCTTTCTCTCAGGTGTCAATGAAATAATCGACTCCATATATCTAGCTTCTATTTTTTATCTTTTTGTATAGTTCAGAAGTGAGAACTGATAAGGCACTTTAACAATAAATAAATACTGGGGTGGAAGAAGTCGCTCATGCTAAAGTCATTCTCAGAAGCAGTTTGTCAAGATGGTGACAATTTTTGTGGTGTGATTTGAAAATTATCAGAATAAATTACTTCTATGTAAAGGGTATGTTTTTTGTTCTCCAACAAGCAGACACTAAGTTTAGGCTTCCTTGTGGTCTTCAAAACATCTGTTTTGTTTTTCCAGGCTGTAAATGATGAAGAGTCAGAAACTGCTTTACAACAAGATGGGTCAATACTGTTTGTACACCAAAAAGTTGGATACTTAAAAGCAGTTTTTAACCAGGTGTTTTATATACCTGAACTTTTGAAGTGTCCTGGGAAATTCAGCATCCAAATCACACACAATATCAATGCAAACTCTAAAAATACTTCTGTGTATGAGGCTTATTTGGCAAGGCTTTAGTACTAGAGGAGGCTGCAGGAGTTGCATCTGTGAGATTACACCAGAAGCTGCTCCTGTGTTGGACGAAGTTCCAGCAGCTCCAGCACAGACCCACTGCTGGCCAAAGCAGAGCCCATCAGTGACAGCGGTAACACCTCTGTGATAATGTGTTTAAGAAGAGGAAAAAGAGCTGTGGGACAGCATCTGGGAGACAAGAATGAGAAAATGTGGGAGCCACAGCCCAACAGACACACGTGTCAGCCAGGAAAAGTTCATGAAGGACAGTATTTCATGTCAGGGACCCCACACTGGAGCAGGTGAAGAGCACAAGGAGGACTTTGGTAAAGATGGATTATGAACTGACCAACCCCATTCCTCGTCTCCTGCATCACTCAAGGGGAGCAAGTAGAAGAGCTGGGAGTAAAGGTGAGCCTGGGAAGAATGGAGAGATTGGGGGAAGGAAATTTTAGGTTTGTTTTTATTTCTCATGACCCTACTCTGTCTAATTGGCAATAAACTAAATTAATTTCCCTGAGTCAAATATGTTTTGTCTGTGACAATAATTGCTGAGTGACCTCACACTCCTTATCCTGACCTTTAAGCTTTCCATTGCATTTTCTCTCCCTGTCCTGTTGAGAGGGGGCAGTGATAGAGGAGCTTGGTGAGCCCCTCAAGGTCAGTCAAGGTCAAGGCCAAACCCACCACGTTCCCTTAGAATTCACTAAAATCCCACCCTAAACCTTGCACTTCTCTCACATATCTCCAGCCACATCACTGGTTGAGCCAAGCTAGACTCTGCTTGCTCTAGGAGCCCATACAGCCCGTGAGAGACAGAGCTGGGATCTACTGCAAGGTGTGATTCAGCCTGCCCAGGACCTCTGGGCAGCTGCACAGGGAACACAGGGTGGCCCTGCTCCCATTCCAGGTGATTCATGTAACTGCCCAGTCAGCAAAGTGAAACCAAACCTTGGAGCTTTCCTTCGGACTTTCACAGGACGCGGTATTATTTGGCCCAGTCCCACAGAAGACACCCCCTGCTCCAGCCCCTTCAAAGACAGAGGAGAGGGTCCCATGAATATCCTCATCCTTATGATTCAGTTTGCAGGCGATGGCAGGATAACACCCTACATTTTATTCTCTCTGTGTATTTTATGCACTTCTTCCATCATCTGCATTTCTAAAAGGTGAGTGGGCAACCCTTGCCCTGCCACAAATAGGCATTTTCTGGTCACTTATCTGCATGACACTACAGTATTTAAATACAAATTCACCCACTGTATCTCAAATAAAATACAATGCCCAGAAGGAAGGCAGAGCACATACAAACATCACTATTTGCCTACTAGACCCAAAGCTGCAGTGCTTGGTTTGTCTGGTATTTCTGCCACCAACACAATAAATGTGCTGCATTAACATACTATCACTAAAAACATAAGGCATCTGATATAAAGGGAGTGCAACTCATAATGCTAAAAGCTGTCTGAGTCTGCAAATAATTAAATCATTAAATCTATCTCCATCTTTCTGTCTCTTTCAGGAGCTAGTAAGATCCATACTGACCACTGTGAATGTGTTAAGTAAAGAAAAAAAAATTTAAAAAAATATATATTTTCAAAGCCCAAAAGGAGCCATTTAATGCTGTAGGAAAGAGAATAAATTGCTGATCTTTTTTTTTTTTACAAATGGCTGGGAGTGTTATAATGTATTTGATTTTTTTTTTTCCTAGGGGTAATCTTAGATGTGGAGTGAATGAAGTGAAGTCTGTTATCAATCCATAACATCTGCTGCAGTGTCAAGTGATGAAATGGGTGACTCCAGAGCCCAAGACAGCTGGGATGGCTTTCTTAATGCAGTAGGGTATTGTGCAAACAAACAGGCACTGATACCGTCTATGGTTGTCACAATTATTCAAGCTGGTGATACATCTTCCTGTATTAGCTGCTTGAGAAGCCCTATTTCTTTTAAAAGTAAACTCCTGTATAACAATCACCCATTCTGGTCTCTAACTCAGCTGAGTGCAAACATAATAAAACATTGGAAATAAAAATAAATTAAAATTTGCCAACAGAGCAGTAAAGCATAAAATAGGTATATACGAGCCTGGGGAAAAAAAAAAACCAAACAAACAACCCTACTCACAGTTTATAGAGCTAAGAAATAACATATACCTTTATAGCTGAATCTATACTGGCATGATTATTCTGCTTCTCTGGAGTGCCTCTCCATTCCAGGGAAATCTAATACATCGTTCGGAGAAGTTAAAGACCAAGAGTTAGGAAAAACAATTATGGATCACGGTGAACATCCCTTTGCCAGGGCGGGATAATTACTGAGATCACTTAAGGGATTTCAGATTAAGGACAATATTCAAATGTTGCAAATATAAGGAAAGAAAATTAATTTCGATTTAGGACCCTACTTACAAACAATCATCAGCCCTAAGTCAACAAAGCATTTTCTGCTTACAGAATATATATTGGAAAAAAATGCATAAAACTGCAAGAGACAGATATTGTTGTTATAAAAGAGTAAAACTCAGCAAACAGTTTTCATTAAAATCTGAAAACTATAGTTTAGATTTGAATTATATCATTTAAGGATGGAATTCAATTATATATTCTCCACTCTCAAAAATTAAGAAACATGTGTGAGAGAAATATATAAATTCAAATAATCTTTATTATTAATATTAATTTCTTTATTTTTCCAAAATGAAATATTTCAACTTTCAAGCAAATAAAAGCAACATCTGCTTTTGGAAATTGAGCTCAAGTTGTGATATTTTAAAGAAGATCAGAAGAACTTAAAGTAGATTCTTTCATTTGCATTTAATAATATCATCCACCTAAATATACAAAATATGTAAATAATCTACACATTAAGTGCATAACACATAATATATGTATACATTATATTTAGGTTGAACCATGACAGGTTTACTTTATTTTAACTGGAGTATCAGATGAATAACATTTTAAATATTTACAAAATAGAACAGGTGTTTTCTGAGTACGGACTATAAGTCCAAGCCCAAAATTTTACAACTAGGTTTTTAGACCAAAGTTCGTCTGCTTTTCTTCCTTCTTTCTCAGAAAAAGCAACAAAACCAACACAACTGACCACTATGATCATGGCACTGAACTCCCTCTCGTACATGTGGGAGAGAGGGCACACAGACCTGTGGAACTGGTTCCAATCTCATGGATGATGGTGAGGTTGTGGTGCACAATGAAAGTTGCAAAACTAAGGGCTAAAAGGTAAGCAAAAGATGAGAATTGTGTGGTTGCTTGGATGCTCTGCCTGATAAATTTACCACTGTTTCTCTCTTGCTCTGAATTAGACCTATACAGTTCATTCTGACTTAGATCCCTCATATCTGCAGGCATCTCAAAAAGATATGTGTTCTGAGAAAGAGAGGTTGCTTTTTTTTCCTGTTAACCGAGGCTGGTGAATCGTTTTGAGGTTGAAGATTCTCCCTTCTGTTTCCCAAGATGATAATAAATTACCAAAATGCCAATTTTATGTTCTCATGCATTCCTGACTTAATAAAGGCACCTTATTTGCCTAGAAGTGTAGCACTGGTTATTGTTCACCAGGAGGCTGGAAGAACCCAAAGGAAGATTAACAGATTGTGTTAGTTTAATTTGGTGTGATCTGATTCTGTTAGATCTTCTCATCTGATTTCAATTTTCTGAGCAGTGAGTGGAGAGGGCAATTTTCCAACCTATGACCTTTCAACAAACCTTAAGCTGCTCCCGAAACACCAAGGTCATTACACATACATAAGAGTGTGGTGTTTATCAGAAAAACTCATCGAAGGGCTGGACTGTCTGCCAGGAGTCAGACTGGGTGGCCCCAAAATTGCTGGTCATCTGTTCCCCTGCCAGGAGCCTGGACTCAGAGTTTTATCAGTGAGACTTGTAGGGACCATAGAAAGCAAATGTTAATAATATTCAGGTTTGAGAGCACACATACTTCAAAATATACACAAAAGATTTTAATATCCCTGACTGAATTTCAAAGTAACTGCTTTCTAGGCAGTAGGAAATTGTCTAGTTTTCTTAAACAGCAACATTACCCTATTGCTAAAGCAGTGCGTTGGCAAAAAGCAGGGAAGGATGACACACAGAACATGCTGGGTCAGGGACACAGAGGCATAGCTCTCTGAAAGAGTAATCACAGAGAAGAACAACTCCTTCAACTCAGTCGTGAGAGAGAATAAAGTTCTCCTCCCGTGCCGAAAGGAGCCAGGAGACATCTTCAAGGAGCTGTAGAATGGTCCTTCCAGCTTCCAGTGAAATGGAGCAGTACCAGCCTTGTTGACATCAGGAGAGCATGAGGAGCTTCTCGTGTAGCAAAGACTTCTTCACACTGAAGGAATAACCTTTGTGTACAGACCTGCAGATAAAAAGAATTAATCTCAATTTATTTTTCTCATGTTCCTGAAGAAGTGATCTTCCATTTGATCAACTCATGCCTTTCTTTACTTTCATCCTTGTATTTTCCTTTCAGCCTTAAAAAAGTGTCAGCCAGATGCAAATAGGTAGAATTTTCAAGTGTGTTGAAAGGCTCAAGGTTACATGGAAACCGGCAGCATGTAGGAGAGGGTCCATAGGAGGTACCATATTAAGAGATTTAATTAGAGAAAAACAAGGTGGAAAATTCAACAGCTTCAGTGTGCAAAAATATTAAAATCCACTGATATTACTGTTTCTGAAACCATGGGTCTCTTAGAGGCTGAGACCTGAAAGTGAGGATGTTGCAGTTAACTTCCATAATTCACTTCATTCATGCCAGCCTCTTAAAAAAAGACTGAAATCCGTAAAAACAGAGATAACCTGCCTCTTCTGAGTGAGTTTTGTACTTCACACTCAGAGCGTGGCTCCCTTTATATAAACAATAATAGCTGAGGTAAGATGCATTTTCATGTCCATTCAATTTTCGTCATATTATTTTTACATAACATCTCAGATAGAAAGTAAAACACTTGATTTTGCGATACGTGTCCACTTCTGTTGACAGACCCTCATAAGCATGTTCTCACAGATCAACTGCTCCTGCCTAGAGAAGGTGTGCCATGGATTTTGTCTGCTCATGGTGGGAGAGACTTCATAAATGAAGAATCAGATTGCTTGTTTCTTCTCTTGTTCAGCTGCCTTAAAAAGCAGATTAAGAGTGTCCTTAAAGGCTGTTTCCAAAAATATGAAGAAGCTGTAAACTCCTTGTAGAATTTCACTGGTTGGAAAACACCAACGGGAGTTACAATGATCAATCAATGATTTAAGCCCCAAACCCTCTATCAATGTTGGAAGTACTCTCCAGGTCCTAAATTTCCTCATAGATGCTTTCTAGTTAAACACAGTTTGCTGCTGAAATTTTCTCATCTATTACATAAAGAAATGTTGATCTGTATTTTGCAAGGCTATGTATAGGTTAGTTCATACTGACCATGAGAAAAAGAAAAGCATAATTATTAGCAAGCTTTTATTGTGTTTTCATCACTCGTGGCTGCGGAGACTGAATCAGATTGAGCAGATGATCAGCTCAGGCAATTAGTGGAATGAATGAATAAGTTGAAGCTCCCCTGTTGTGAAACGTGTATGCAGAAGGTTGGACTGTGTTCTACTCTGTGTTCCTTTTGTACAAGTGTAAGTGAGACACAGCAGAGGACGAAACCAGGACAGTGAGAAATGAAGATGTCTAAAATGAAGATGTCAGAAAAGTCTAAACTGAGACCTGTTGAAGCCCCCTTGCCCAATTACCTACTGACCCCTCTCCCATTGACTCAGAGGTCTGTGATCTTTTCAATTCTCATTTCCCTTTGTCTCTCTTGTAAAAGATGGAGGATTCTTTGGCGGGTGTCCCTGAGAAGTTGAAATATGCTTCTAATGCTTCATAATTAAAAGAAAATAAAATTGAAAAGTATATAAAACTCTTGCAAGCAACTTGTCTCTGCAACGCAGGCTCATTGAGACCGGCACTGGGTGAAGGGGACAGAAACTGAAAACATGAAACATGCTGATACTTTGCCAGTAACCAAGTTCACGTGCTCAGAACCTTTCTACTTATCATTGTGCAGATATGTACCTATACTCAGCAGTACCAGGTTAAATTCTGCCCTGGAGCAGGCCCAGAAGAGGGGCACACAGATGATGAGAGGACTGGATCTCTCTTAACAGGAAAATCTGAGGGAGCTGGGCCTGTTCAGCTGTGAGGAGAAAAGTTTGAGAGGGGACCTCGTCATGTATATAAGTGTCCTGATGGTGCCTAGAAATGGAACAAAAGACAACGGGCAGAAACTGGAACACGAGAAGTTCCACCTGAAGATGAGGAAGGACTTCTACACTGTAGGAGTTACTGAGCTCTAAAACACTGTCCAGAGAGGGTATGGAGTCTCCTTCCCTGGAGATACTCAAATCCATCGGGACACACTCCTGTGTAATGTGCTTTAGGGGCCGGACTAGGTCACCCCACTGTGCTCCCTTCCAACCCTACCCATTCTTTGATTCTGTAAAATCAAATTGAGTTAATATTATGCAGACTGAAGAAATCTGACATCTTTTTGGAAGAGAATGTAGACTTTATAGGAGGATTGATATATCAGTCAAAGCCCTGCTATTTCAGTCTGTTAAATGGGTATGTTTGCAGGACTGGGTTATTTTTTTTAATTTATTATTATTATTACATTTTTATTTTTTCCTGCAGGAAATAGGTTTCACACAATTGAAACTTTTACCTTTTTTTTTATTAAATTGTGTTTGTTTTGTCCAAACTCAAAATCCACCTCAAAAATGCCCCTTAAAACACCAAAATGTTCATCTTAAAATTTGCAGCACTTTTATTCTGAAGTTTACTTGAATTTCATGCAGCATAAAAACTTGTGGGTTTTTTTCAAAGTTTGGCTTTTTGAAAAAATGTTAGTCATTCCCATAATTTCAGAAAACTGTTTCACCTGGGAGATAGAAAAGGATAAAAATATCAGTAGGAAACTTGTGCTAATACCTCTGTTCTTCTGGTGGTTCTGGCCTTTTTGCTAAGCTTCTGAGATGTCAGCAGGAACCTTTTTTTTTTCCTACAAGCCTTATATCTGTGGCAGAATCACAGACGTGTTTTCTACCTCACCTGTGTATTCTAGCAGAGTAACTCCCACAGCTATGTCATTTGGGTTGGAAGGGACCTTGGATATTACCAAGTCCAACTCCCTTCCAGGAGCAGGGACACCTTCCATTATCCCAGGTTGCTCAGAACCCCATCCAGCCTGTCCTGGAACACTTCCAGGGATGGGGCTTCCACAACTTCTCTGGGCAACCTGTGCCAGGGCCTCACTGCCCTCACAGGGAAGAATTTCTTCCTGCTATCTAATCTAAACCTGCCCTCTTTCAGCTTAAAGACATCCCCATTCCTATCATGACATGAACTTGTAAAAAGTTCCTCTCCAACATTTTTGTAGGCCCAATTTGTAACCCCCCCTCCACTCACCTGACCCTTTCTTCCCTCCCTCCCTCCCTCCCAGAGCTGAACGTCAGTGGGTGTTGGCAGCAGGGTTAAATGGGCTTAATATTCATGGCCAACATTTTGGATTCCTGTGCCTCCATGCTGCCTCTAACATCTTCAAATAAAAGTGACTCCTAGTGACAATTTCAGACTTTCTACTAAATGCTCTTATTTGGGGAAAAAAAAAAAAATCGATAAAGATTAGCCCATGCATTGTTAGGTGCTAAAATAAGAGTTTCTTTCTTGCCAAAGGATGTATAGCTTGCCCAGTGGATAAGTTTCTGAATTCAAGCTCTTGCTCAACAAAGGGTAAACTGGTGAGAAATGAAGGTTTTCTTTTGGAGTACAGAGAAAGAGAACCTATTTGCAAATTCAGATTAATTTTTGTAAATTGCTTTTTAATTTTCTGTAAATTTGCTTTTTGGAAAAAAAAAAGGAAAAACAAGACTGAATTTGGGAAGTATATGCTTTCATGTTTTCTAAATTAATTCTTTCTTTTAAAAAATGCTAACTTCTCTTATAGTCATATTAATAAAGTAAGTTTCCTGACATTTCTTTTCAAAGCACTGCATTTTGCCTGAAAACTGACATACACAGAGAGTAGAAAAATACAGGTTCAAATCACCTAGGAGCAAAGTAGACCATTTCATTTATTATCAAATATAACACGATGGGTCTACCGGAAATTAATTTTTTACTATTATTTTCAAAAATGAAGACCCAACACTGACTATCTTATATCAGTTTGGCTTTACTATTTTCCCCCAGTTCTCTACTGGCCATCAACATGCAAATCCTATTTTAGACCAGCTTTACTTTGGGTTTCTTATACAGCTTCCCTTTGAGAGACACCAAGTCCTGTCTGCCCTCTCCAAACAGGAATCCAGCGCTGCCATCACAAACTCCAGGTTTCACCGATGGCTGTGTCATTAGGAAGTAGGAGCTATGTGCTGCAACTGTTTTGGCTGTGACATTGCTTGACAGCTCCAGTGCGGGACTACACAATCATAAAATCACAGGATGATTTAGGTTGGAAAAGACCTTTAAGATCATAATCTGTTTATACAAGTTTGCCCCTAAAAAACAGAGGCATGATTAGATTTGTCCTGCATGGGCATAAATAGGGTGCCGTCTGAGAACAAGATCTAAACTCTGTGTTTGAACGCTGAGAGAAATAAGATAAAATCTAACCAGTCTCCACCTTTTTGCAACACTCTTTCTCCTGCTCTGAGCCTTGCTCTCAAACCAGCTGGTAGAAAAAGCTATTCCTAAATAGAAATACTTGCCCCAACTTTATAGCAGGTGTCCACTGACGTGTTATGACATTCGAGGTGATCAGGAGAGGGAGATGTGATTGTCTACATGTGTCTGATTGCAAAGCAGCCTTCCTGAACAGTAAATAATCTTAATAAGGATTCAAATGGGCAGATATATCTCCCTGCAGTAAAAGCAGGAAAAAAAAAACAACAAATCCTTCTGTCCCACCAGAAATATAATACTCAGTGGCCACTGGTGACTACCACTTCTCCATTCCTCCAGACCTTTTTATTCCTAATTTTGGAGCCTCACACTAAAACATCTCACGAACCCTTTAATTAAATAAGGCCTGAGTTAGGAACCATCCTCAGTGCACTTCTAGTCTAGCCAGCAAAATTACAGCAAAGACAGATTTGGCCGGTGGCAGTGATCGAATATCTTTAGGAACTCATCTTGCACAGCACAGAATAACTTATTGCAGTCATAAGCTACAGCTGCATTAGTATCCAGGGCTCCTGGAAAAATATCTCCTTGTGCTTTATCAGCCCAACAAGCTCCCAATGAAGATGAATTCTTATTGGGGGTAGCATTTCAGACTGAAAAAGAATGGAGTGAGAAAGCATGACATTTGTCTTCCAATCAGAAAACCAATAAGCACACAACCAGAGGAGGCAGGAAGGGGAGAAATAAACATAAATATTATTTTAAGAGATCTTCTAATGTGTAATATTTATATACAAATAGCAACTAGTGCTACACAAAGTGCTCTCAGGTTTGTGAAATATATCGAAGTACAGCAAATTGGAATGAGTCCTGAGTTTCCATTTACTTTATCTAACCAGACTTATCAATTCTTTTTACTCCAGGCTGATAAAGTAGAACTGCAGCAGACAAATGAGCTGGCGGGGCTGACATAATGTGTTGTCACAAAGAAACAGTGAATTAAAAAAAGAAAACAAACAACAAACCGTGACTTTGATCATCTCTGAGGCTCCTACTTTAACCCAAATTAGTTGTTTACTCATTCTTTAGGGAATATTCGATATTACTGGGAGGCGAACAAGAGAAAAGGAGTGAGCTTGTGAAGGGAATTTACTTCCATTTCATCTCCAGCTTTTGAGTGGCAAAATGGAAGGGGTCGGGGGCTTGGTGCTGGCCCCCTGTATCATTAATAACAAAAAGTCACTGGCCTCAAGAATAGGTTCAACTGCTTAAGTTTACAGGCTTTATTCTTTGAATTGAGTGATGCCTTGCCTGATGTCTAGCTTAAGCAGTGTAAATACAAAGGTCTGGTTTGAATTATAAAGCAGAAGTATGAGAGACATGCCAGACGAGAGCTAGAAGACCACAGCTCTGAGCTTTACTGCCAGTGGTGAGGGAGGGAGTGTTTTTGACCACTGCCAGCATGGAAATGGAAGTATAAAATTATAATCCAGTTATATAAATTATCATTGTATCTGATCCTCTCAGAAATATTTGGGTGTTTATTCCTTCTTTTTTTTTTTTTTTTCCCTTCTGAAATTATCATTCGACCCATTTTACGTCCAGAGAGCTGAGTCCCAAAGGGGCAGAAGTTATAGCTTTGGGATAGATGCCCAGAATGAATGGCTGCATCATCTTTTTTCTCTCCTTAAGTACCCTGTGCCACATATCCAGGTAGTGAAAACTACTATAGTTCAACTGAGATTAGGACTATAGAGACAGGAGATATCATTCATTTGTCAGGTCCCCCATGAGTCAGATATAAAATAGGTTCCTAAAGGGAGCTAACGGGTGAATGAGAAATGTAAGGCAAAGAATTATGAACCATGTTATGAGGGGTTTTTTCCAAGTGTAACACAGTCAAATTCAACAATGTTTTTGTTCAAGGAAAGGTTATAGAATTTGGCAGCAGTCATTTAAATCAAAGTCATCTGCAGTCTGCTGTGGAGTGGCAGCATATCTGAGTACACTGTTGCAAACTACATCTGTCGTTGATAGTGAAGTTCGTCTCTGCACTTTCAGGTATTTGGTCTCATTTATTTGCATCCATAATTCCAAATTCCTTTCTTCATCTTTCAGCTTTGATGAACCTTCTCGAGAAGCTGGTGTAAAGCAGCTGTACAGACTCTGAAACAGAGGGTGGTGTGGTCTGTAAGCACTCAGGTAAACAATGCACTGAAAGGCATTTTGAAGGAGAGAGAGAATCCCATGTTTATGTGTGGCTCATTGGTGTTTATCTAGGTGCCTCTCCAGGCTGTTATTCATTTCATGGCATTGCTTAGAGGAAATTTGGGGCTCTTGGCTTACTAAATACAATGAACAAATAACAAAAAACACAAGAGGTTTAGTCCTTCAGAACAACACTGTAAGCCCATTCCTTCACACAGTGACTACAACTGTCCTTTTTTATTATTATTATTATTTAATTTGGGAATGATTCCACCTAGAGCTGGCAATCTGAAACAGGTAAAGTAGAAATTCCTTCAGGTTTATTAGGGAAAATGATGGTTGGCCCTGCACTAATACACAGAGATGTGGATATCTAGTACAGGTGGAATGGCCTGAGTTACCTCCCTGAGGCACCATCTGTGTTGACTGTTGAAGCAGTTGGTTTAGGAAAAAACATTGGTAAATCTCTGCATTTTCTCAAAACAAGAGAAGAAGGCTTTTTTGTTTTTTTTTTCAACTGACATTCAGTCATGCAGAGTTTTCACATGAGTCTGGCACCCTCATCAGAAGCAGAAGCTTGAAGAAATGTACCGAATACCATCAAATGCATGATAAAATCTCAAGCTGGTGAACCTGCTACCTGCATAGCAGATTACCAATTGCCAGCTGTTCAATAGCAGTGAAAGGCTGCCAAATAATCCCTGCACTGAAATGAAAGGTTCAGACCATCTCAAAGAACAAACAGACCCTCCAAACAAGCCTTGCTCACAGATAACTTGCAAACAAAACAGAGCCCATGTCCTCCAGTGGATTAATTGCTACAAGTACCTGCCATGTCCTCATCACAGTTTGGATTCTGTAGCCTTAAGGAAAACAAAGCTTCCACTGCCTGCAGCGATGTCTGAGATGTGTTTGCTGGTGTAAGGAGCAAAGGATTATTCCAAGACATATTGGCTTGCATGCATGTGATGGATCACAAGACCTCTCTTAAAGTTAGCTGGGTAATAAATGTGCAATGTGCTTCTCAGTCTGACAAAGCCAGATATGATATTAAATAACGAGATCCAATAAGAAATCAATGAGCCTTTGTCTTCAAAAAATTGCATTTTCGATTTTATCATTACAAAAGAATGGCTGTGATTAGATACAGAAAGGCAGGACCATTGATTGTGCAGTCACTTACACCAGGCTAAAAGGCAGATAGTTACGGTATTGTTTGATCTGCAATATTTTGGTGTTAAAAATCTCTCTGAAACTATCTGGACAATGAAAGTGCTGCACCTTGCCTGAGACACCTGAGGACCCAATTCATAGAGAGCCTTGAACTCTGCTGAAGTTGGTGCTTCCAGTGACGAAAACTCACCGAAGCAAAGGGAAACTGAATCAAGGAAAAATCTGTTCTTCCATGTAAAAAAATGAAGTCAACATGCCTGCTCAGATTTCAGATTTGGATATTGACACATCTATTACACTGAGCACCAGCTACTCTGCTCATTTTCACTGGTTTTGGTCAAAACATGCATTTCTAAGTGTTGTAAACCCTGATGACAAAGACTGAATTTGTTGCTCTAAATTTTACATGACTATTCTGAAGTGAACTGTGACATCCTGTGGGCACAAGGAAAATGACCACTATTTATCTACTGTATTTAAAGAAGTGCTTCTGTCATAGCAGTAAAAGTAGTGCTTGAACAAATATATATATAATAGTTTAAAATAAACAGTATACTAACAGGAACTTAACATTTGCTCCTGGGTAGGAATTGCAGAAGCTTTCCAAACAGCACTTTCATTTTCTCCATTTCTCTCGTATCTTTTGTCCTATCAGAGAAAGTAAGAGGATAAAATTTTGGGTGCACAGTGTTAATCTTTCAAGTTTTCTCTATAAAAGCAGAGTCAACAGCTCCATTTCTCCAATTAAAGCAAACTCTTTAATTATAGAATGCTTTGAGTTGCATGTTTGACCACCGCTCATTTTTAATTAACTGAATTCCTCTCAAGATACCGTGGATAATCACTGCCAGCTAATTTACCATGATAGAAATGGTAGGAAACAGTGACATCCTGTGGGAAAAGAAAGTACTTTTCTCAGCTGATGTTATTGTCAAGTAGTGAGGACGGACTGCTTTAGTCAAGAATTCAGTAGATCTACAGAATTCAGAGAGTGCATAATTCCATACATACATTAAATTACCTATAAATACCTCCTATTCATAGAATCATAGAAACATAGAATCATAGAATCATAAAATCATAGAATCACAGAACGGTTTGGGTTGGAAGGGACCTTAAACATCATCCAGTTCCTTCGCCCCTGCCAAAAACTAAATGTGGAGCGTGCATATGCTTAAAAAAATAAACATACACATGTATACACATACATGCACTCACCCACAGAGGAAAACCAGTGCTTCTAATATTTCTTTCTCTATAATTGTTGAGTTTAACAGTTTTTACTGTAACTTGGGACTGACTAAATTTCTGCTAACTTTATGAAACGCAGTGTATAGCCTCTGTGATTCTCAAAGGGACTAGTTCCAAAATTTCTGCTTTTTTGTTTTGTTTTCTTTTTCTTTTTTTTTTTTTTTGCCTAACAGAAATATCTAAGATACACTTTCCCCTCTGAAAGCATATAAAAAAAAGCATAGCATTGAGAAAAAGAGCACAATTGTACAGCAGAAGCAGTCAGTGTGTTGAAAATATAGGGTACAAAAATGCATTAGGTGTTTAAAAGTACCACTAAAAATGTAGTTCTCAGCCTGTTCAATATTTATCTCAACACCTTGTATTTCAACCATGAATTAGTTCATGCAGCAATTCAGTGATGGGAAGGCACACACGGTGCCTGGTGGTGTGGAGCAGCAGTGGCATCTACTGGCCACAGTCATCTCCTGACACCTAAAATTTCTTCCGAATCTCTTCCAAGCTGTCTTAAATACCTCCCACCCACTAGTAAATGTATGATGATGATGAAAAAAACTTTACCCTTCCACTCCTGGTGCCTGGAGGCATGTTCTGGTGATGCAGAGGATGGGGCCATCTGAGCATATTTTATGTAGCATAGAATCACAGAATGGTTTGGGTTGGAAGGGACCTTAAAGATCCCTTAGCTCCAACCCTCCTGCCATGGCCAGAGACACCTTCCACTAGACCAGTTTGCTCAAAGCCCCAGCCAGCTTGGCCTTCCAGGGATGAGGAATCCATGGCTCCTCTGGGAAACCTGTGCCAGTGTCTCACCACTCTCATATATGTTATGTATTTATTATATTATCTCAAGAACAGTGGAAACAAGCCCTGTCACCAGTCACAGAAAAGCAGTTTGCCCCAGAGTTTACATGCTACACATTGCACAGAAAAGAGGTGGCAGAATGGAGGGTTAGCTTTTCTTAGGTATGATTTGACAGCTAAAATCTGTGTATCGGGTTATCTCTCGTTGCGTGATCATGCAGGTACAACACTCAAACAGGCAAACCATGTGCTGCCAACATCAAAAATACAAATTGTTTGAGGCTATAAGCCTAAATTTTATCCCTGCTTTCTTCTTTGTTCTTCTTTTTGAGGTACTTCTATGGCTGATGCTCAAAATTTGCCTTTTTTTTTTTTTTAACTAACTATAGTCTATCCTTCACTGAAGGATACAAAAAAGATGGCAAAATGGAATTGATTATTAGATTTAGTACCTGTTCTTCCAATAAGGATAAGTCCACAACCCAGTGAATTTCAGATACCACCTAAGAAATAAACATGGATTATGGGACTTTTATTTTCTTGAGCCTCCTCAAGACCTGGTGTGTGTCAGACCTTGCAATACAGCTGTGTAGTGAGAAGCTCAGGAGGATCTTGGGCCAAAATTCCCTCTTGTCTCCATGGCTTTTGGACTAATTATAGGACTAGCAGAGAAATGACACTGCTTTTTTTTCCCTCTTCGCTGAACCTGAGGTGCAACTGGCATATGGAAAGTCAGATATATGTATCATAGAGAGCTTAAAGGGTCCCTAATTTCAACCTTTGTTGCAAGTTGTCAGCACGACTCAACAGAAATGTGGTGAACCATGTCCCCAGAGTATTTTCCGATTGTGGGAAATCCAAGGGACATTTAAACCAGCCACCTGTGAAGGTTTGCTACAGGGCTTACAGTCCCCAAACTCTTAACATGCAACCTGGGATTAATAAAAATTTGATTTCACAATATCTGGTAAGAAACTGAGAAAATCTGAAGATGTTTCTTGGTGTTTAGTGGTTAGACTCTTAATAAGTTGCCTTTGTATGAAGGAGACGTTTCTTTGCAAAGTTTCTGGAAAGAAACTCTTTTTCATAAAGCTGGACTCAGTTCATCCACTATCTTAGATATATACTTTCTGATGTGAACTAAAATATGGATTTAATGATTTTGGCCAGAAAATGGCCTAGGTATTTAGTTTTCATGTAACTATTTACATTGCAGATGTCTACTTTAGGTGAGATGAATCTCACCATGGGTGTCTGCTTAGTTCTGGTCGTTTAGGTCTTGATTCAGCCATGAGCCATTTGATGATAGATGATCTTTAAGGTCATTTTCAACTTCACTAGATGATATTTACTGTCCCTTCCAACCCAGACCATGCTGTGATATCAGCTGTATATTGTTTTGGGAGTTCCCTGGTTAGTTCAGAGGCTCTGTCCTCCAGCAATGTGTGGCCTTCAGAGAGCTTGCAGTGTCTCCAGGTACATTAGATGTTTGTGCTTAGTTGAATGAAGCCCTTAAACTACTTCCAGAGTCAGTGGAGTGGCAGATATTTTTTGTTTGCTAAATATTAAAGAGAACTAAATGACTCAGCATAACGACGGTAATAATGAATCAGACCTAAGATCCTCCCAGCCAACCATCCTGTCTCCAGCAGTGGCCAAAGGTAGATAGTTACTCCGTACACAGAGGGGTTGGACTGGGTTGTTTATAACACCCACACAGTACCACACCTTGTGTTACGAGAGTGTCAAGGATGGGGGTTTGTAAAGACAGTATGAGGTGGGGGTGATATTTTCCCAAAATATTCTCCCAGGCTCTAGTACTCTGAGCTATGGGATGGGATTTCACACATAAAAACAAACGAACAAACAACAAACCAAAATCAAAAGCATCCCCCAAACTCTAAAAAAATTAATTACTTTTTGCTTTAAATTGTTCTGTCGATATTTGAATTCATGGAAAAAAATACAAAAAACAACCCCCCAACAAGATTTCACTGGTGTTTTTTCATTCAGGGTAGAATTGAGCAAATACTAAAAACCATTTCTGGCAAACTTGCATTCAGATTTCAAACAGGTGCTCTGTGGTTTTTATTCCTCCTTGCACTGTTGCTCATGCGGGGAAATAATTGGAGAATATTATGGGAAGCAGCTGCATTCTCATGCAAACAAGGGTATTTGCTCATGAACCCGGGTATTCATCATCACTGCATGGTGAGCGTTCTCCCCAACCCACCAAAGCATTTCTGCATGGCTGTGGTTCACATCAAAGGGATCATTCCTGTTTTAAAGCAAAGCAGGAATATACTTTGCTGGATAATGTTGCTTGTACAACACATCACTTTGCACCGGGAATATTCTTCAACCATTCCACAGACCTTACTGGGCCAGTCACCCAAGGCAAAGCAGAAGAGAGATGAGCATCTCACGGCAGGGAACAGCCTGTGAATCAACAGAGCTGCTAATTATATGTCCTCTGCCAATTCAAAGAAAAAGGGAAGAGTGACATCATAAAGCAGAAATCCCCTGAACTCAGAAAATCCCCTTCTGCTTTCCTGCACAGACAACACACTGGCCTTTGGTGTGATTTATATTCCTCCAATATTAGATACCTAAAACTTGGTTGTATAAATCTTTGTTAGTCACCTAGGTGGTTTCTACTGCTATAAATCAGCATCTTCCACAGAGGAAACAGTATGGGTTGTTTGAGGAAAAAAGCATACATCTTTAGAACAATAAATCAAACATCTTTCCTAGAAATATTTAATATGGTAATGTCTAACAGTCTATCAGAAAGTATTCCTGCAATAAAATACACAATCTTACCTGCCTATTCAGGAAGCCTAAGCAGTTCATATTAACAAGTGCCTAACTTTTTGTCTTGTTTAGTCTCATTGCACATTATCTCTTTTCCCCCTTATGAACAAACTTACATGTAGATGAATCATTCCCTTTTCCAAAATAATTAAATTAACATGTTCTTTCTCTTATGGGATGCATATACCTTTGTTGATGAAATTTTGGAAAAAAATTAAAATGTGATTTTTTATCTTGACCTCTCCCAATAATCATGACACATTTTGTGTCCAGTATCTTTCCCTCATTTACATCTCTATGTCTTCTCAGGAGCTGAAGGTCAGGTAGCACTTAGATGCTTACTCTTAAAGATGTTGGTAAGTACAACCACAAAATGTACGTTTGAGTTTGACTCAGTTGCCTGAACACAGGTTCTATCATCACTTGAAATAATAGAGGGGAGCCAGCATGTCTCTGTGGGTTTGCATGAAGAGCACAAACCTACGAGAGATCAATTTTCATGCAGATGTCACCTAGAAAATCCCAGGACACCCAGGTATCTGATAGATATATATTACATTTTTGAAGTGGGATCCCAACAAATGCCTGCATGCATGTGAAAGTAAAGGAGTATAGTGTACCCCTTAAATTACTAGGAAAATGTTAAATATCTTGTGCACATCCTTTGCAGGAGGAGAAGTCAATTCTTTGTAGAATTTTGTGTAGCATTCAGGGTACTGCGTGAGGTACTGAAGGAATATTGTCAAAACTTATAAAGAAATGTGTTCTGGGTATCCCTTCCACTGTATCAAGGGAAGGAAAAAAATATCCCAGATCTGGTTTAGGAGATTATTTAAGGTGCTCAAGATTTTCAGGAGGTTTTGCCCATTGGAACTACTCAGATTTGACCTCTAGAGTAGAGCCTAACAGGAACTTAGGCTGTTGACATATGTGAATTAATTTTGGGCTCAACTTCTTTAAGTCACAACTACAGACTCATGCCTAAGTGCCATCTCAGAAGCCACAGTCGCTGATGGCACCCACAGAAATGTGAGCAATGGGATGACTGACCTTTGAGAGACCAGTGCTCACCAGTGCACCAACAGCAGACCGAGCAAAACCCTCCGGAATATTTCACCTGGTCCTTGTGTAGGCGACTGAATCGAGTTCTTACGACACCTGTGTTTAGAGCCTGTGTGTGTATGTTTATGGCTTTCTGGGTGTCCAACATCCATTACAGCTGATGAAGATTTGGTTAATATGATCAAGGGAGCCTAGGGAATGGCTCAGTTTACCCCACTGTGGGTACTACTCTATGTAGAAACACTTTTGTGTGGAGACCAAGACCTCAAGATCTTGAAACTAGAACATATTAAACAACCTATGGCATTCAAAACTGCAACATGGCAGATACCAGAGGCTCTTTGTGTGCAGGAAACAAACCTCCTGGAGCTGGAGGTGGAGGCAGCACAGTCTGGGACAACCCGCACATGTGATACTGAACATTCAGGCAAAGAATTTGTGACGGTTTAACTGCAGCTGGCAACTAAGTACCTCACAGACATTCGCTTCCCACATGGAGAGGAGAACTGGAAAAAAAAAAGGTAAAACCCATGAGTTGAGGTAAGAATAGTTTAATAATTAAAATAGAAGAAATTAAATGCTACTAAAATGATAATAGCAACATTAACAGTAATAGTAATGGAAAAGGCCACAACAAGAAGACAGTGAGAAATAAAACCCAAGAATGATGATGAACCCAAGACGCACAGTGTCATTGCTCACCACCTGCTGACAACGCCCAGCCCATCCTGAGCAGCAGTTGGCCTATCCTGGCCAGTTTCCCTCAGTTTACATGCTGGGCATTGCATTCTGTGGTACGGAATATCTCTTTGGCCAGTTGGGGTCAGCTGTCCCAGCCATGCTCCCTCCTGGCTTCTTGTGCCCTTCCTCACTGGTAGAGCCTGGGGAACTGGCAAGTCCTTGATTTAGGATAAGCACTACAGCGAGAACATCGGTGTGTTCCAACATTATTCTCATACTAAATCAAAACACAGCACTGTGCCATCTAGCAGAAAAATTCATTCCAGCAACACTTCCTTAAATACATTGGTCACCACATCCTGAAAAGAAATCTATTCCATGTAAAGAAGACAGCAGTTTTTGTTGATGTTGAATAAAAGATGTTGATGTACTACTGTTGTATTACTCTTTACTTGACCTTTTCTCTGCCAATTGATTATGCACAGTTTTAAACTCCTCCAGCAATGCTTTTGGAATAGCTGAATGTCGTTAGTATAATAAGCCAATAATTAAAATACTTTCACACTGAAGTGCTCTTTAGACAATGAATTAAAAACAAACCTGTGAGCATGGAAGAGAAATCTTAAATGCAGAAGGGGTTGTGTCTCTGTGTCAGTGTGGGGTTTGGTTTTTGGGTTTAGTTTTGGTGTGTTTGGTTTCTTTGTTTGTTTTTATTATTGCTGTTTCATATTGAAAAATACAGTTCAGGGACAGCTGAATCTCTTTCAATTTGTGTCAGATTTTTCACATAACTTCGGCCACGAAAATTGTTAACCTTGTAGGAAAGATCTACTGTGGTACTGAATCAACTTTTAGTATTTAAATTTAATTTCTTTTCTAGAGAAAAGCAGTTTCCAGCCCTTCCTGTTGCCATCCTTCAGTTGCACAACATACCCTACACTCTAAATTCCTCCTATTCAACAGTTCACTGTATTCTGTAGCCCAGGGTTCAAGATTTTTCTCCTGCTTTACAGAGGGAGAAGCTCTTTTTCCCTCAGGATAGATCGACTGGCTTTGTGGCATCTAGCCCTGGAATAATTCAAGCTTTGGTTTTCATTCCTCATCTTATATAAAACAAGCTTTTCAAGTAAACTTCCCATCTCTAAATAACACCCGTGATTTTCATCTACTACTGGGATGCAGAACATTGCAGGATTCCCATGATAATGCTGACTTTGGCAGATATAAATGTTAAATTTAATGGTTATATTTTAATTTGGGAAGTTATTTTGTGAGATGAATGGTGCCTGGAGTCTTTGATATGACCAGTTCCTCAAGACATGACAGATTTCAACATGAATAATATCCCAGTAGAAGGACTGGAAATAATCTGGGATATTGCCAGCTTCAAAGCAGCATCAACAGCAACTATAGTTCTTTATAGAAAATTGTTTAACATGATCTTAAAAGCCCCTGTGAAGGAGATTTCATAGCAACTGTCAACAACCTATTGTGATTAACTTCTCATCAGAAATTTTTTCCTACTATGTCAGTTAGATCTTCCTTGTTTCTTCTCCTATTCCTAGTGATCATGGAGAAGAAATTACTCCTTTTGCCTTTGAAGTATTTTTAGACATATTTTGAAGCAACATTTGTTCCACAAAAATAACTTTATCTTGCCTTTCTCCTCAGTTAGGGCCAAAGTCTTACAATTTTTCCTGGCTTAGATTTTCCAAAATACACATCCAATCTGGGTAATACTTTTGGGGAGAATCGTCCACTTGGGAAGACAAATATATAACCAAATATTAATGAGAGCAGACACAAGTTTTCCTCTGAAAACTGAGCAATGTTCTGCATACTGGAGCATGGAATTACTTTTTGTTGCATTAAACAAAGTGGTATTAATTATTTAATACATATATTTTTTGGTATTAAAATGTTAATATATTTCATATGATGATATAGTTGATGTATTCTGTATACAATACTATATATAATAATATATTGTAAATAAGAATTATTGAAAAATACGCAATTTGTTTTTAACCTTCCTGGTGGTAATAAAACATTAGCACCACTTTTAAAGAAAAGTCATGATGAGAAGATCGACTGTAATTCAGAGAGTGGAATGTTCAGCTTATTTATATCTTCAAAATAGCTAATCTTTATTTTGCTTACATCTTTCAAGTGCAATGAGACACTTTCCCAGTAGATGGGGATAGAGAACTTCCAAAAAAAAAAAATAAAATTAAAAAATGGAACTGGCTGCTGTTGGTTTCCCTTCCCTTCCCCTGTTTTTGCGTGATCTGACCCCAAATCAGCATCGAAATAAATGGAACATTTGCTTGGTGGTCTCATAATGGGAATGTTGTTAGTGAACTATTTTATGTTTCCTCCACGATTCTGGTTTTGTTCCCTAGAAAGACTTTTTTTGCAATATAATCTGGAAGGAAATATGAAGCTGTAATTACTATTATGTGGAATAATTACTGTCCTAGGACTTCAGATTCGGTTGTGGGAAATATTTCAGGCTCCTCTCCTCCTTTTCCTTTGAGGTGGCTGGATGCTGAAGGTCCGCAATTTCTCCATTTCACTTCAGTTTGAATTCCAAGTGCTACAGAAATGTTGTCTTTGCTCTTAATCCTCGTCTTCATTGTAGCAAATTGTAATAACAGAAATAAACATTTAAAAGTTTCAAATATGTAAGAGGGAGGGGATTAGATCCAGTTATGCAAAATTCCATAGCCATCTCAAATTAAACAGTAATGCTTTGGAGTGAAAAATACGAATTACAAAAAGATATTTACACATGGGATGAAAGTGGGTTTTGATATTTCAGCCCTGTCAGCCAATCTCCTTAGAATTCATAGGGGGAAAAAAAAAAAATCAAAAGAGTTTTATAAGCTTCAAGGGAACCACTAAGTTTTTCAAGAGCTTAAATTTTGGTAAATGCCTCCAAGATCATCTCTCTGACACTTGACTACATGTTTTAGACACCGTCTGCCAGAAGGAACGTGGCCATAGGAGATACAAGTTCTGGTGATGTACAGAGCATTGATGAGGATGGTGGGAAAACATGGGCTGAACCTGCAAAATCTGGTGTCACGTCACTTCATATCTTGAAGTGGAATCAGAGCAAGACAGAGCTCACTGCAGTAAGGCTGCATGTATATACTAAGATATCAGTGTTGCCCTGCTGGTGTTCTACTCACTTGGAAATGATTATATATGTCTCCCTTTTGCTGTTGAACCTAAGGGAAGATATTAGGTTCTCATAAACCTTCCAAGGTCTGTTTCTGAACTTGTATAAAATCGTTACTGTGAAAGAAGGATGTAAATTACTGTTGTTCACTGTAATAGAATGAACTGAGGAGCATGACGTGTTTTTACCTTGACTTTCTGAAAATAAAAACAAAAAAAACAAGTGAAAACTATTTCACTTTGGTGTAGCTTTTCCTCGGAAACTGAGACTGTTTTACTTCCCCTGAAGAAACTGCAGTAATCTTACCCCAAATCACTGTGATTTGAGAAAGATTATGGGAACGCTTCAAAACAATGATCAGATCAAAATAAGATCGAAATAAAATGTCTTAGTTTACCAGCCAGGCAGAAATGTTTTACTGAAGGTCAATCTAACACTAATCTCACTGTGCCTGAGCTAACCTTTTAGGATTACGGGAACTGTTTTTCATTGCCCTAGCCTTCACTTCTGTATTATTGGGTAGAACTTACAAAGTTATATCTTCTAGGTGCTGCTGTATTTCTGTCCCTGAGCACAATGACAGAGCATGACAGAAGAAAAAATGTTTAATGGGAAAATATTGACCACTCACATTCCTAGTATATATTTTGTTGATTTTTTTAAAGACAGTTTTTTGGTCTTATTTGCATCCAGTAGCTTGGACATGGGGGGGGGTCTAATTCAGGGGGTCTGTAAGGGTCAGAATATACCTGCCATGACTCCAAAGCAGGCAGAGAGCTGCCAGGACATGATTTAACATAATATTGAATTGAGTTCTAAATGCCAGACTAAACCAATTGAAAAACTTTCATGAGCAAAACCTGAACAAAAAAATCCCAAACAAACAAACAAACCACAAAAACAAAAACAAACAAAAAAACCACACACACACAAAAAAATATTTTGCATACTCGAGGAGATTTGCTTACCTGAACAGATTTCCACCCTCAGTTGGTAACTTCATATTTGTTCTAATAAAAACCAAGCTCAAATACCAGGTCTGTCCAAGGACAAGCATCTTGCAAGCAAGTGGTAGGAGAACACTACTGGGGTTGAAAAATGTGATGCTCCAAACAGCTTCATTCTCTTCCAAATTACCATAGGAACATTAATTTGATTGTGTACTTCCTACATCACTGCTAATTAGTTATCTCATATTAATTACAGTAATTACATACACACCTATCTATAGGACTATTAGGCAGTTCATAGGAAAAAAAACACGAACCAAGATGTTCTTGATGCAGTGCAGCTAATCAGCTAACAGCTGCTGTTGGTCCCAGAGTTGCTGGTTAACACTTGAAATACTGTACAAAGGGATACTTTCAAAATTCTAGCTAATAAAAACCTTTTCAAGTCATTCCTAAACAAGTGTGTCCTGTCTGTGTATTTCTCTTCATCTGCTGACATAACTAGTGATCAGAATTAAATTCTAATATGACTAAGCAGCAATACAAGAATCATCAAGGGGTTGTTTTTGTGAGGACATATTACCAGTGAACAAACAGAATATGTTTTGGCAGAGGAAATGTAGTCTTTGTAAATATAGACCAGTAAATCTAGTTTTATGTCAATAAAATGTGTTTATCAGCAGTCTATGAGTAGTTTTGCCTTGAGAATCATTTCTGTCCTTGCCATGATTTTATACAATGGAGTGGGTGATGGGAAAAGACTCCTCCTGCCACATGAACTATCATAGAAAGTGCCCAGAAAGGGATTTTCATCAATGGGCTGGAAAGCAGCACATTCTACTAACATGTGGTTCACAGTGGTGTTCCCAAAACTAACATCAGAGTGTGATGTTCCTTCCTGTCAACTATGAAATGCATTTCTTTGTTTAACATAAGAATCTACAAAAAAAAAAACCCAAAAACTATGTTCAATTTTACATCCCTGCTCTAAGTGGCCCAAAATCCCAGCTCTGGTTCCTATTGCTTCCTGTATGTACAAGGATGGCCTGGTACAAGACTAACATGTTCTACTCCTGTGAAATTCATGGTCTTCAGCTCCCACTGCCTGTGGTGCTTGTTGAGTACGAGACACTCGACGACAGATTCACTGGTTTCAAGACCAGAAAAAAAAAACCAAAAACCATCAGATCATCTGCTCCAACTTCCTCTGAATTGAAGGCCAGCAAGTTCTACCTGCAGATCTTACACCGACCCCACCAGGACAGATGTCTCACCAAGGGATTAATGCAGCATTCAAAGCTGCGAGGATCTCACATCCATTCTTCTCTCCTAAACCTCACTGCCACAAAATTTTAAGCTTCAGCTTGCCCTGTTTGGTTCTGGTTCTGTCCCCTTCACTGTGTTACAGCCTCACATCACACCCCACCTTTCCTTCCTGTGAAGGACATGGATCAGAGTTGCTTCACCTCTGGGTCTTTACAGCACCGAGTCTCTCCTGGAAGGTTTTTCTGCAACCTTTTTAATTTTTGTGGCTCTTGTCTTTCTTACAAAGTAATTAAATCGTTTGTGTAAACAAATTGAACGCCGTTTTGCTTTCTATACAAATCAGAGCTCTACCGTGATGGAAATCATATTTATATTTATTACTAAAGTCATCACACAGCTTCCAGCCTGCAAGCTGCACTGCCATCCCTCAATCAGTTGTTGCATTGCCACTATTGTAAACTTTTATTTTTGTGTATTCTCTTGACAGATCTCACAAGAATTATGCACATTGAAAGAAACAAGTCCTGTTTGAAGTAAAAAAACCCAACCAAACAAACAAAAAAAAACCAACCCCAAGAAAACACCAAGAAATCGTTTAATAAAATGTGAAATTGTTTGGTTACACTGAGACCCAAGGAGCAAATAAATATCCTGCTTGTGTTTCACTGACTGCCAAGGAAAGTTTGGCCATCACATCTTTAGCTGCATCAGAATTCGGCAGTTATGTGGGAGTCTATATCTGGGTTTGAATTTGCAGTATGTCTGTTTTTTTCTGCTTGGAGAAGTGGCAAGGATTATCTGTATTTGACATCCAGGTCCACAACTCTATCATGTCTCTCTGAGTTTTGGAAAATATTACAACTCTCTGGCTGAGTATCAGAGCAATTTTTCCTTCTGACTGTATTAGTTGTTTGTTGTAGTTTAAACCATTCTAGCTGCTCTTCTGAGAAGCAGATAAATACCATGACAATCTGATGGTTAACAACTTGCAAAGCAATCCATGAGCTGAGATCTGCTTTTCAAAAAATACTCAGAGAACATGAGAGAAACAAATGTACTAAATAGCTCAGAGTGCCATTGGTCAAGTCGCACACTTTGCTCTAATTACTTCTGAAAGCCTGTCCATCGGCATTCTCAGTCTTAAAAAGAACCTAGAAGTCCTTTAGTAAAGAGAAGTCTTTTACTTGTACTGGTTTTGAAAGCAGAAGTACTGATTAGAAAGGAAATGAGGACAAAGAACAGGGAGACTCTAACCAGAATCTATAGGACAAAAAAATGCTGTTTGTTCTGGGTTTCCTGTTCTTTGAAGGCATCTGACTCTCCCCCCTGCATAGGAAGAGGTTCAGAGTGATTTCAGTCCCATTTGATTTACACATCTCAGTTATAAGGTGAAATGTGTAGATGGGGGGAAATCTGAGCTAAAAAATCCATAAGGCTGTCTATGGCCCATAAGTTTCTCTCATACTTTTTCAAAGCCAGTCCTCATTTAGAACACTTTGTTTAAGTAATATATTCTGGAGCCATAATTCTTATCTTTAGCAAAATTAACTGCCGACAAAGTGCAACGAAGCTGGTGAAGGAGCACAAGCATGATGGGGAGTGGCTGAGGAAGCTGGTGGGGGCTCAACCTGGAGAAAACCAGGATCAAGAGGGACCACATTGCTCCCTACAACTCCCTGAAAGGAAGTTGTAGGCAGGTGGGGTCAGTCTCTTCTCCCAACTAGCAAGTGAATGGACAAGAAGAAACAGGAGAGGCTTAGATAGGACAAAAGAAAAATGCCTTCACTGCAAGAGTTGTCAAACACTGCCCAGGGCAGTGGTGGGGTCACCATCCCTGGAGGGATTCAAAAGACAGAAGTGGCCCCTGGGGACATGGTTCAGTGGTGGGCTTGGCAGTGCTGGGTTAACTCTTGGACTTGATGAATTTAGAGGTCTCTTCTGATCTAAACAATTCTATGATTGTATGAATCTAATAACAGCCTTAACCAGGAAATTTTTCAGAAATGTAAGAAGGGGTATGAGAGCCTTCTAATTGCTCGTCCCAGAGAATGACTAACGCAGTTGAATGAATGCAGGTGTAAAGTGGGCTGTGGACTGGAGGATGAATTTATGAGGCTGAATTGAAGAAAAAGAGAATTTCGTGTCATTATCTGTGGGTAAAGATTAAAAACAAGCTTGTACCATAGGGAGATTAAAAATATTAGTAAAAAACCTATAAAGAAAATGTTTTATCAATGACTTTTTATAAGTTTATTAATTATAGCATACCCTTGTCATATTAGATACCCAGATCAGGCTTCATTGACCCTGCCTCAGCTGTGTCTAGTAAAGGGAGAATAGTGTAGACAAGGGTTAACATCATCAATGATAGGGATAAAACTGCTAATCAGACTAAAATATTTGTGGGTAAATAGAAAACAACATCAAATAGCTTAACATTCCATATTTATTCTCTTTGTACTGGTATTCTAATTGCACTAGTATCCAATGTTATCTAAGGATATTAACAAAAATATCCATTGAAATATTTGGGATAAACAGATAGTCCTTTGAACATACAAGATCTGAAGAATAATGTCTTTTTTTTATCTTCTATGACCATATTAGCTGGATAAACTGTAAGACAAATTTGTGATCTGTATCCCTACAGGATATAAGCTTCTCCCTGTAAGATTTACACCATAAAGTTTCTGCAAAGAGATCAGCTATGAATTTTATCCAGAGATATAAAAACATGGAGTGGTGGAGTGGTATTAATACCCCAGGTAATTTCAGTGTTTTGCATTACATGAATATTGTTCCTAAAAAATCAAAGTTTAGGTGAAGGTTGCCTCTAAATGCATTAAAAAAACCAAAACACTGCAAGAGTTAATATCCCACCTAACATATTTAGCTGGTCTTAAATATCTGCGAGTTAGTTCTCACAAATCTGAGAACTCTGAGTAAAATTTTGATCGATTGAGAGCATCAGAATCTGAGAAATCTAGAATTCTTTGATGATGATGATGAATTTAGACAGATTTATTAGATGCTGAAATATAATTACCAAAAGCATGGAGTTGCAAAACCTTTTTCAACAAGCAGTGAATCTTCCAGTACTCAGTCCTTTTCTTTGAAGAGAGTAGTCATGGCTCTCCTACCATAGGACAAAACTTTTCACCTTCCTTGAAAAGATACAAATGGAACAGGAAAGAAATAGGTGGGAATAAATTTATAATTTATACTCTTTTCTCGCGACTGTCAGTGACGTTCTTTATGTTTCCAGGCAACTCTCTTAACCACAAAAGCCTTTTTTTTTTCCTGAGAACTAAATAACTGACATACTTTGCACCGAGGTCTGAGGCGTCTTGACCCAAGTGAATGCATTGTCTTTATCTCACAATTCCCCAGGCACACCTGACCACAGCTCTTGAGTAACCTCTCCTTCTGGCAACCTCTAACAACCTCCCTTCTCGGTCAACGAGAAACTCTTGAATGAGTAAACTGGCATTATGACATTCACCAAATTTCAATTTTGTTCAGTCAATTAGCGGTAGCTTCAATCTTGTATTTCAATTGATTAGGCTAAAATTACCACAGTGAATTTCCATCCTGGAGGGTATAAAAGCCCTCAGACACTGGGTGTATGTGTATCTCATGTACCTCTCCACACTGAGCTCCTGTAGCTAATACACTAATGAAAAGGTTATGTGAGGCAAACCTAATATGGAAAAAAAATTGAAGACAGAAAAGTTAAATAGGTTGCTTTAAACCTCTTAACAGAAATGGGATGGGGTGCTTTTTTTTCTTGTTCTTCGCCTTTCCATAAGTGCTTCTTGCAGATATTAAATGTAACAAATACAACAGGGAGTGCTTTTGAAATAGCAGATGAATTGAAACAGTGGGAAGAAAAAGGAACAGGAATGGGTTGGGGGATAAGATACTTCAGACTTAATATATTGCAGAAAGAGAGATAATTCTATGGGCTAAAAAAATCAATCCACAGACTATCTTTTTGCTTCATAGAATGCAGAACTCCAATCTCAAAACAAATAAGAACGCATTTTCTGTCATTTTACATATGCTATTTTACTTTTTCTGTGAAAAACAAACTCCTCTTGCAACCCATTTTTAAAAAGTAGGACTGTTAACTATGGAAAGGGAGTGTTTTATGCTGTGGAATCCTGGATTTAAGAGAATAAACAAGTACCCCAGGACCAAAGCCACTGGACAGAAAACTTTCCCAAAGCTTTTCTCTGATTTAGGCAGTATGGCAATTTTCCATTCATCATGGAAACTGCCTAGTGAGAGTCTGTGTCCCTCCAACCAGAAGGAGAGACAGGGACGGCTAGAAACCTTTCAAATTTCCATTATAGAATACAAAGACAGGGGGAAGTTTATCTGGCTTTGAAAGTTGACGAGACTTAAAAATCCAGACTGTGAACTCTCCTGCTTTCAAAAGTACCTTCCATTCTAAAGAATAAATAGGACCACGTTTCAGTGAAAGAATAGAAGACCGTTGATCTTGCACCACTGATAGTCTGATCTAGATCCTCACATAAAACAGTTTAAAATGGGTTCATACGATGAGCTCAGGCAGCTGAACTACATGTGTCTGAAGCCATCATCATGTCATCTTGTCTTCTACCCTTAGGAAATCACAAAATCAGGCAGGGGGAAGGACTAAATTTTACCCACTTGCAGCACAATGATGATCTCTACAGCCAAACTGGCTGCCAAGTGATAGTTTGCTTTTATCTCTTACAGGCTTTCCTGACAAATAACTGAAAAAGTATTTTGTATTTTTAAGCCAAGATGCAGTCCTTTCCTAGCGGTTTACATATCCTAAAAAGGACCAAGATGTAGCCACGAAAAAAATTGTCCAATTAGGTTTGGTCAAAAATGTTTTTCTTCCAACTTTATTCAAGGTTTACTTTGTTCTCCCAAAGGACTCTATCTCAGTGACCAAGGTAATAAAGATCTGATGTACCTCTTTCTTTTTGGAAATTATTCGACTCAGTTTTGCAAAAGTTTAAAATGAGACCTTAATATGATTAAACACTCACATAGCTACAATAAAAAATGTAATTTCTGACACTTTCTTGTAGAAAAGCACATCCTCACATCAACAAACCCTTTGACAGTGCACATCCAGACTTTCAGCTTACCTATGATGGAGTCATTTCCATGAAGTTGATGGAGGTTCTCTAATTTCCACTCCTAAAAAATGGAAACTCTTCTTATTGTTGTCTTCTTGGGTCACATGGATAATTTCCTTTCTAGAGCTTGCTTTTCCTGTTGTTCAGATGACTTCACATGCCCTGTCTCTCCCGCCCTAGAAATGTATCACTGCAGGTCCTTACAGTGCATGGCTGGGCTGTGTGCCTAAAGATCATCTGTTAATACTCACACTGTTTTCCTGCCACATTGCTAAAACCTGCTTTGAATACCACTAATTCCACCTCATATTTGGAGATATTTTTTCAGATATGTCTATCGTTTATAAAAATGCTGCTGTATTTCCTTCTGTGGTTCCTGCACAGGACCTTTGTACTGCAGAGTGTGGCAATGGAGTTTGCAATCTACTCAGCTTCTGGATGAAAGCAGAATATACATCTTGTTTGCTCAGGATCTGGCTCTTTAGGTGACATCCTGACTCCAATGAAGTCAAATTAGACTTTTTCCATTTGTTTTAGCTGAGATGAGTTTTCTCTGTTCGTTTCTCTAAGTAATAATAACATATGTCTCAAGTAGAGGAGAAAAAAATAAATTATGTATTGAAGCAAAAAAAAAAGTTTTAAAATTTCAGGGAGCACCAAAGGTGATGGAACTTCAAGACTGTTGATTTGCATTCTTCACAACACATGATGCCATTAAAACTTTTTAAGAAACTTGATTTAGAGCTCCCCTCTCCTCCTTGTCTCCCTTCTCAGAGTCTCCATTACATTAAGGACATATAAACAAACAACACGAGGTTTTTTCAGGTTTAGAGAAAGCTCAGAATTTGACTTGGAAAGGGAAGAAAATGACTGTGGATACATTGTGTTCTCCTCCATCACCTACTAGGCCAGCTACTCTCTTGCTTCTGGGGAGTGATGATACCTACTGGATGCTGAACAATGTGAAGAGATATGCTAGGTTTGATGTTTCTCTACTGAAAGAATAGATAAAGATTCCAGACAGAAATTAGAAATAGATGGGCTGAACATGTCACCCTGGCCTTTCATTTTGAGATTTTCACACAGAAGAAACAGGGAAGGAATGTTGTGTTATATGCTGCAGTGGTTATTAATAAGAAAATATTTCCTCCTAGTTCTCCTTCTTTTTCAAGCTGGAATTATTACTATATGAATTTCCCTTTTCATGTTTTCTCAGTGGCAGGACAGCAGCTTGTGCAGAAGTACCCGCAACATTAAGTTGTGAAGGGTAAGCCACAGTTCTCACTTCACCTTCTCAGCTGAGCACTTTGGTTTCCATTCTGCCTTCCAAGTTGTCTCTGCTTCTCCAACATGGTCACCATTGCAGCTTGGTTTCCATAGCCCGGTATCAGTGAGCAGTTGGCCTCGATGTGAACACTCCTGGATTGGACTTTCCAGACTCTGTAAAGACACACATCTGAGATGCAAGGTTATGGCACTGTTACAGGAATTCAAGCCTCTTCCGAGTTCTGCGCAGCAAAGACTTTCTTCAGCCTCTGTTGGACCATGTGGATAATCTGTAGTGCTCACCTAGAAACTTAGAAGGAGTATTTTATTCCATAAAAGGTAGGTAAAAATAATTCATTGCATGGAGAAGGGAGGATGATGCTTTTGGTCACTGAATCTGGGTTGCTATTTTTGCCAAAGTGCTCTGTAGGGTGTTCAGGGAAACCCTCAGCGTGGATTAGATTCACGGTGAGATGTGCACTTCCACTTCCAGCAACATACTATGACCTTCATTTGAAAGCCAAAAACTTCTCATTCTTTGTACTTCAGGAATACCTTCCTGCAGTGTTGTAGTTGTATCTCTAGGTAGATTTTCCAAGAACACTCAGTGGTCTGAGTCAACACTCACTGGTCTGACTGTTGCTGATTACATCAATGCAAAGGGGTTTAGATCAGAACTGTGAATTTTCTGAAGGATAAGACACGGTTCATTTTGGTAAATAGGATATATCCCTCTTCCCTTGACCATGAATATGTTTTTCCAACATGCCTGTGGCCAAGTGGCAAAAGGCTTACTGGGAAAAATTGTGATTTCTCAGTATTTGTACAGAATTCTGCAAATAATTTTCACATTAATATTACTGACAAGTTATTGTGTTGTAAATCTTTATTGTTAATAATATAAAATAATCAAGGTGCTAAAGACATGTATGTCTTCTCTTCAAAAGATACCTTTCACATATTGTTTCCCTTCTGTGGACTTCTGATATTTTTGGAAGAGAAATTCTTAATTTTGGTTGCTGGTTTGCTTCCCCATGGCAGGTTTGTGTTTTGTCCTCAGATATCCCATGCGGCAGATGTAAAAATAAGGACAATGTCTGACACATGAGCTCTTTATAGTTTGCAGTCCTTATGTCTGTGCCTAAAAGAAGTAGGTCAATCGGAGTTTGGAATTGTATTTTTACCACCCTGGTTTTTCATTGCCTCATCAGGGTCAAGTTTTAAAATAGGTTGAGCAATGGCATGACTGTCCATTATTGAACATGTGAAAAACGTTATTCACAAGGTTTTATTTTGTTGGGTTTCATGAAAAGAAACCAAAGTTTCCTTTCAAGACGTATTTTTCTTTAATCTTTCTAATATTGGAATAGAGAAATTATAATGTCCCTTAGGAACCTGCTAAAAACATATAATAAAATACTGTTAGGTTATATTTTTTGTTGAGAAAGTACTTTTGATGAGGCAAGCACTGAACATTTTATTTTTGTTGTTTCCATCTAATCTCCTCTTCACCCTTATAGGAGCTCTCTTGAAGCAGAGTCTCCCACAGCCCAATATTGTTCCTTACCACAAATCTCCAGATTCTGGATGAGATTAAGAACATAACTAATATAACTAAGAGAAGTTAATTATTTATCATGAAGTATGATGCATCAATGAAGATGCACATACACTTTAAATTTTTAATGATAGATTTGTTATTCTTATCAAGTCTTTAAAGAATTCAGTGACAAAGAGATCTAACCACGTGTGTTTAAGAAACATCAGGTTTTGATTATTTGGTTATTTTTGGTTATCATCTACTATGTGCTTTGAATGGAGCTCCAAACTCTTCTTAAGATCTGAACCTGTAAAAAAAAAATTTCCTAATGTGTCCAAGTGTTGCCAGAAAACAAGCGGATACATGATAATTTCTCTTCCCCGTCTGCAGATATGAAGGGGTATGGGTCTAACTGTTCTTTAGCTGGTGCTGGCAAAGTCATGGAGAATGTAAAGCCCTAAAGCATTAATTTTGACTTTATAATGTGGGAGGCCAGAGGAAATCCTGAGTGCCATGAGATTACCCACGTTGCAGATGGGGGTGAAGGGCAGGGAACTATTCAAAAGAATAATGTCTTCTGTTCTTGGCTGTGTTGGAAATTGGATATTCTTCAACTTGCAGAGCATCTTAACCTTCTTCAAGCTGGGAACTTTCCATTTCGCATGCCACTCTGCCACCTTCACCTGTGCACCCTGGAGTTGCTGTGGCATTTTTGTACTTGCCTAAGTCAAACTGTAGTTCTTGTGTGGTGTTCTCGTGTGTTCTTCTCACGACCTGGCACTTGCAAATCCTGACTCATATTGATTTAGTCAAGTTTTTCCCGCAAGAAATTGCCACTGATGTGAGAATAACTGTTTCTCCCTCTTTTCTTGCCGTTCTCTTTTTTTTTTTACTGTGTAACTTTATAGTAGAGAAGACTTAATTAATTACTTCAATAACTAATAGCCATTTCAGTAGCCAAGAATTATTATCCAAAAACATGTATTTATGCACAGTTTAATAGTTAATCAGTGTGCAACATGTAACCAAATCTTGTTCCAGAGGGTGTTAGTAGGATCACAGGCAGGAACCATCAACTAGGAGACTGCTTTTCTTCCTGGCTGGCCACTGGGGAGAGTTTTCCCTATTCCATTCTTGCTCTCTCACTCTGTTTATCTCTAAAAGTAACTTTATTATTTGAGTCAGTGTATGCCATCAGCTAGAGATCCATGAATAAAACTTTGTCTATGGAGGCCTCCCTTATCCTTCTTTATTCAAGCCTCTCAGCATCCTGGTAGGTTCAAGCCAAGACCAAATTCAAACAAGAATCTCTGAAACAAGGATGCAGAAAATCAGCCAGTTCTGCCCCAAACCTGGCCTGGAGATTGCATTTAAAACACAGTGAAGAGTGAGCCAGGGGAAATCCTTCTGTGATTTTGATGCATTTGGTCCTTGTTTGAGACCAGGACAAAGCTACAATCAAATTCAATGTTAACAGCAATTTATAGCACTTTTGCATCTGCCAAGTCTTAAGCTTATGCTTGTGCTTCTGATTCATGCTCTTGAGGATGCACAGTTTGCAGGGTTTCTGAGTATACAGCCTACAAAAGAAAACAAAAAACCCCTGTTTTCTTCTTTTTCCTCATTTTAAAAACCTGTGGTTAAGATGTATATTGCAGAGTGCCCAACAGTTTTCAACCATTTTTTTCTGTTATGTAAGATATATTCCTAACCTCTCTGAATCTATGGAAATAGCAGTGTGTGCTCAAACTATTTATATCTCTGAACACATCATTTTCCTTATCAAGTTGTCATTGCATTTGCTGAGCTGCTTGACTGGTTATTGCAGGCAGAGTAAAAATATTCAGCTGCCAGGTATCCCTTTAAAAAAAAATAGACATATAAAGACAATAATAGCAAGTTTTTCTAATATTCTACTCTTTTTGTTGTACTCCCACTGATTACTGACAGTGATGTTGTGTTTTTGAAGATATAATTCATTATATTTTTAATCCTCTGGCTGTAGCACAATGCATTAGAACATTTTTGCTAATGAGGGTTTTTTCTTTGCAAATGTATTCTATCCATGTGATCTTGCTGGGTAACCTTGTAGAGTGGTAAGATCATTCTGCAGGTCAAATTTGCCACGCATTCATGAGCTACACTAGGTGACACCTGAACTTTGATATAGATATTAACAATCTGTGTCAATACACTGGCCTGTGGCTAATTGGAAAGAGAATACAAATTTGCAAGTACTAAAAGATCTGTTCCAGAGTTATTCCTTGCTGACTGTCTTTTGCATGGAGTGGATCATCGGAGATAGCACAGGGAAAGTTCTCTCAGACAACCATATTTGCACTTGCTATCACCATATGCTAAGTAGCTTGTGCAAATGTTACCCCTACGCTGAATAAATCAACGGGCTAATTATTGTATTAACTGTTTGCAGCCTGAGTTTGCATTCTCTCTTTCATTCATTATCAGCTCATGGTTTTTAATCTTTCCCTGTTTGATTTGCTGCCTCGCAGATTAGAAATCTCTTCCCGGGCTGACACGAAAATCTGTGCTATGATATAATAATCACTGTTTCAAAATACATAAAAGAAGAGACTTCGGTAATCAGATATACAAAAATAGTAAAATCACACTCTTTTCTTAACTAAACTGCAGTATTTATCTGCTATCAATTAACCTCTCTGTTTTTTCTGCAAAGTCTCTTTGTCTTGCAAAACTAAGCAGATTCTACTGGGTGTTTTGGGTGCTTGACAGATCTGTGAGATAATGACAGGTCTGGTGATCACTGGCCACAGCTGAGTTGCACTTCAAAGGAGCCAAAAATTACTGACTGGAATGAAAATATGAAGAAATCACTTCAGATTTGTTCTCACTGATCAGCATCCAGCCTGACATTTTACCAGATTTAGCTAATTGCTTATTCTATTAAAATCAATAGGAGTTTTGCCTTTATGGCTACCAAGATCAAGACTAGTTTATGAATTGTGTTAGTGCTGTCTAGATTACAAATCTTTCCTGACAGGTGCACTGCTATACAGTAGACCAGAGATTTAAAATTTAAAACTAATAGTATCTTTAATTTTATATCCTCATTACCTTATCAGTATGCCTTGCCACTTGACTGTTATTTTGTTGGTTTAAAGTCTATCTTCCAACAAGACATCTGCTCTTGGTCGGGAGATAGAGCATTTCCCTTATCACTGTTTTCCAGTAATTAAATTTCCTCATTCTTGAAAAAAATATGTCTAATTCTTATTTCCTTTCATCTGGTTGAAGCTTTAAACTTAGTGGTTTTGGTGTTTGTGTGTGAGGACACATAGGAAAGCACCTCCACTGGCCAAGTGGGAAGGCTTGCAATCCACTTGGGATATGGAGAAGACTGAGGTACTCAAAAAGTTTTTGTGTCAGCCTTCACTGACAAAAGCTGCAGTGACTCTGCCCACACGGCAGAAGTCAAAGGCAGGGACAGGAAGAATGAAGAACTGCCTGCTGTAGGAGAAGAGCAGATTTGAGGCCATCCAGGGAACCTGAGCGTGCACAAGTCCACGTGACCTGCTTGATGAGACGCAACTTCAGGTCCTGAGGGAACTGGTGGATGAAGTGGCTAAGCTACACTCCATCCTGTTTGAAAGTCATGGCAGTCCAGTGAAGCTCCCACTGAGTGGGAAAGGGGAAATGTAACCCACAATTTTAACAAGGGAAGAAAAGGAACACTCAGGGACCTACAGGCTGGTCAGTCTCAGTGCCTAGAAAGGTCATGGAGCAGATCATCCTGGAAATTATGCTAAGGCACATGGAAATTAAGGAGGTGGCTGGTGACAACCAACATGGCTTCACTAAGGGCAAATCATGCTTGACAAATTTAGTGGCCTTCTACAACAGAGTTACAGCTTTAGTGGATGAGGGAAGAGCAACTGATGTCAACTATCTGGAATTGTACAAAGTGTTTGACACTGTCCCACGTGAAATCCTTGCCTGGAGAGATTTGACAGATGGACTACTCAACGGAATTGGTTGGATGATTGCACTCAAAGGGTTGTGATCAACACCTTGATATCCAAGCAGAGACCAATGACCAGATGTGCTCCTTAGAGGTCAGTATTGGCAGAACGTTTAACATCTCTGTCAGCAACATGGACAGTGGGACTGAGTGCACTCTCAGCAAGTTTGCTGATGACACAAAATTGTTGGGTGCAGTTGGCACACTGGAGGGACGAGATGTCATCCAGGGGGACCTGGACAGACTAAACAGTTGGGCCTGTGCAAACCTTGTGAAACAACAAGGCCAAGTGAAAGCACTTGGGCCAGGGCAACTCCAAGCACAAGCAGAGGCTGGGCAGGGAATGGATAAAGAGCATCCCTGAGGAGAAGGACTTGGAGGTGCTTGTGAAAGAAAAGCTCGGTGTGACTCAGCAATGTGCACTTGCAGCCCGGAAGGCCAATGGGCCAACTGCACCCTGGGCTGCACCCAAAGAGATGTGAACAGCAGGTTGAGGATGGTGATAGTCCCCCTCTACTCTGCTCTTGTGAGACACCACCTGGAGTCCTGTGTCCAGGTCTGGGGCATCCAACACAAGAAAGATGCTGACACGTTGGATCACAGGACTGGAGAGCCTCTGCTATGGAGACAGGCTGAGAGAGCTGGGGTTGATCAGCCTGGAGAGGAGAAAGCTTTAGAAAGACCTTATAGCAGCCTTCCAGTACCTAAAGGAGGCCTACAAGAAGGCTGGAGAGGGGCTTTTCCCAAGGCCATGCAATTTCAGTGTCATTCTGATCTGACTTCCCTACAAATTCCCGTGCTTTCAGTCCTGATGTCACCTATTTATTTTTTTTTAACTTCTGATTTTCTTCTGGAAATACTGAGTGGCATTAGGCAAATCTTTTATGTCTATTCTACCTCCCCAGGTTGACAATTTTCACTGAACTTTTTTCTGAGAATAGACAGTCATCGAGTTCTCAACCCACCTAATGTGCTTTCTTGACAACTTTTAACCAGAAGGTAGTGAAATACTAAATCCCACACTCTTCTAAAGTCTTAGTATGTTTGCAGTTATCAGCCCTGTCATTTCAAAAAATGAATTTTTTTTGTTTGATTGCATCGATTTTCCTGGGGGAAAAAAAAAGTATTCACTGACATTAATCTCCTTCCCAATCTAATAATTAAGGAATTTATATCAGAATCCGCTTTTCCTTCAGTTTTGTCTGTGACAGATATCAGTCAAATTGTGTCCCTTGTATCCTACACCACCTTGCCTTCTCTGAATCCTAACAGAGTGCTAGGATTTGCCCAGCCTGCTGGTGTTTTCTCTCTATCCCTGTCTATTCATCCTGCCTATTCAAAATTCAGAGCATGAACGAGAGATGTCCTCCATCAACTCACACAGAATCCATCCAAGCAAGTATCCTGGCCTGCTGATTTAAAATTATTTATCTCTGAGAGATGTTTAACACCCTCCACAGCTACTAATGGACTGGAAAACACTTTATCATGTTCATATGATTCAAATACATCCTCCTGCTTCTTTCAAGATACAAAACAGAAATATTGAATAAACATATCTGTCATTAAAAGTTCTGCCACCCCCCTAAGCACCAGAATTTTATTATAGCTATTATTCAGTACCTACCTTATTCCAACTAGTCAAAGATTTTGCTCTTTTACCGCCTTAGTTTCCTACAACCTATAACTTCTCCTCCCAGCTGATAGCTGTTGCTTCCCTTTTCTGTTTGCTAAATATTGCCTTTTAATTCCTAAGATCTGCTTCCAGTCTTTTGTTGAGCCTGGAAGGGTTATCACTAATGTTGTACTCTCTTTTAGATGTGTATTTACGACAATTTAGGTACTTTGGTTCTTTTAAAAGAGCTCCTAGGTTTCATCTGGTTTTTTGCTGTTTGTTTTTTTTTTCTTTAATATTTTTATATATTTCCTTTCTCTTTTTTTTTTTTCTTTTTTTCTTTGTTGGGTTGGTTGGTTTTTGTTTGTTTGTTTGTTTTTCATTAATCTGGGAAATCAGACTTTTATATAGGTTTTGACTGTTGAAATATGCACAGATAGTGAAGAGGTGACACTGACCTGTGTCTTCCTGGTCTGATGTGTGTTTCAGGTCTCTTGGTGCTGGAGTATTTACACCCCTGCTTAGTGGGAAAATGTGTAAATGGGATCTACAGATTGAATGGTGTGGTCTGAGGGAAGAGACTTCAAGTCCTGGCAGATCCACTCCCTTCCAGCTAGAATTTGTCCATTCAGGTGCAAACACCTCTGATCGTGAAACAAGGGGTAGTTGGGGAACTTCTGTACTTAGATTAGATTAAGGAATTAATTTGGGAGATGGCTTTTTTGATTGTTTATCCTAGTTCACAGAGTGCACAGACTTCTTTCATGATGCAACCAACAATTTGCAGTAGGCTGATTAGTTCATTTTTTCCTCTAGAAATAAATCAAAATTTCTTGCCCTTGAAACTGGGTAAAACACTTTCGAGTATGAGTCTTTTTTCACTGTTAAAAAAAGTCCATTATGGTTTAAAATCATACATATGTTTTTCTTCTGGCTACCCGAGACTTACCACATTTATTTTCAAGAAAGAATTTGTCTTACACTGAGCATGGAAGCAGTGCATTACCCATTTACCCACTCCTTGTAAACCTTAGATGAGGGGTGTGTGCTGCGATGTCTATGAGGAATTGGCCAGCATGTGATGGTTTGGCTCTCAATCAGCCACGGGCCATTGATTTCATTTTTTTTGCTTGTAAATAGGAAAGTCATTGCCTTCAGTAGGGCATCAACCTGCTCAGTAGCTACCTGTGTAATCTTCCTATATTTGCTGCTGTCATCCTTCTTTCTCACATTCCTGCTACTGTTATTTATGGCCAGCTACTATCTTATTAGCTTGTTAGAATAGGGGGTTTATCTTCCTGTGTATTTGTAAAGCACCAACAGTGACAAGGACTATGATCCTGGCATGCTGCATAAATAACAGCAGGAGCCTTTGCTGTAGAGATTGTAGATATTGGTTAAGGCCTTCAAAAGGAGGCTGAGGGACAACCTCATTATTTTCTACACCTTTCTGAGGAGAGGAAGTGGAGAGGGAGGTGCTGACTCTTCTCCCTCTTATCCAATCATAGGGTGCATAGGAATGGTTCAAAACTGCCCCTGGGGAGGTTTAAACTAGACAAGAAGCATTTCTTTACCAAGAGGGTGGTAAAACACTGGAACAGGCTTCCTAGAGATGTGGTGGATGCCCTAAATCTGTCAGAGGTATTTGGACAATGCCTTTAACAATGTGCTTCAAATTGGTCAGCCCTGAATTGGTCAGGCATTTAGATTAGATGATTTTTTAGGTCCCTTCCAACTGAAATATTCTATTCTATTCTATTCTATTCTATTCTATTCTATTCTATTCTATTCTATTCTATTCTATTCTATTCTTATTCTAATTCTAATTGTATTCTAATGCTAAATGTATACCATAGCTATATTTGGCCACTGATAAGGTGGGTGGATTTGTCACCAGTTTCTTAAAATGGCAAATCCAAAGTCTACTACTGATTCCAACACGGTTTGGATGTATTTCCTGTAGAAATATACTGAATGAGGGTACTAAGAAATGGCTGTGCTGGTCTGGTGTGGGTCCCTTTCCTCCAGGCACTTGTTTAGTGTGAGACCGCTTCCATTAGAAGGGCCAAAGTAGAGAAAAACACCCAACAGCCATCAGAGACCTTTTCAGATCTCTTTGCGGAGTTGACAGAAACACCATTTCCATTTTTAATCTCTCCAAGGTGAGACCTTGAGAACAAAGTCTTGTATCGATCTTTGCACAGGGTCTGACCCTACATCTCCCAATAATGCCAGGAGCCCTTTTCCTACCTGTTCTCTGACCGTCCAATACCTGACACGTGTCTGTCTGTCTGTCTCTTTGCCATCAGGCACCTTGTCAGGAGAAAAATAACTCACAGCAGCACCTGCCTTACAAAGCCCTAAATCTCAGTACCTGAGATGTCTCGGAATCTGTGATCTATGAAAAGCTGAACAGGCATTGTTAAAAACTAACCAAATTTGCTTCAAACTGCTAGTTTGATATTCAGCTGATTTGAGGAGTGTGTTATTGACGTTGGAAGGTCTGCGCATTTTGCAAATCTCACAAAGCATTTCTGAGTCCCACAATGTGCTTACAAATCTCAAAACAGTTTCACCAATTAAGTCAATGAATCCCGAATGAAAATCTCAAACACTTTCACTTGCAAATCCTGACTTTCTTTCTACAATTCAGGGATAAGAGAGGATTTACAAAACCTGTACTGTCAAGTACTGAAGCAATTTTGATTCTCAATATGCCTTGTGGCTGTGTTTGAAAAAAATGAGCAAGCAAAAAGTTGCTGACGTGATGTCAAAAATCCAAAGAGTAAAACCCTTCCAGTAGAAAGAAAAAGAACAGAGAAGGAAGCTGAATACTGCCCATGAGGATTTTTCCTCCAGCTGATGGAAGCAGTTATTTGTCCATTCCCTGGTTAGGTCAAGGAATAATGCATAGATCTCCTTAAAGCTACTAAAACTGATGCTGGTTTTCCCTACAAATTAAAATAGGATGGAATAGCATAGCTGCAGTTGGAAGGGGCCTGCAACAATTACGTAGTCCAAGTGCCTGACCCCTTCAGGGTTGACCAAGAGTTAAAACTTATTATTTTCAAAGTTGTTGTCCAAATGCCTCTCGAACATAGCAGAAGGGATGTTAAGCACCATAGTTTGGGGTGTATTTGTTGTTGATCTATGGAACATATAGCCTCAAAGGATCTCTAAATAAGAATCTTGAATTGTGGGAGAAGTGTTTTCCCCAAGTTATCACTGGTTTGAATGACATTAATGTGTAGCATTTACTTCACTTTTAGACTCGAGGATTATTGTTATGCATTTCACTAAATAGGCATTAAATTTTCCATACTCTTGATCCCTGGCCTATTTAAAATATTTTTATTATTTAGTTTCTAGAAATTTTTTTAAACTTTCAATTAGTAGATAGTTCATAAAAAATGAAGCAAATTTTATATCTGTTCTCTTGGATCTGCATGAAAACCGTGAAAATATTTTATGTCTGCCAAAATTAGGCAAAATTGTAGCACATCTATCCATATATTTTCAGGTATATTCAGTACGAACACATACTATGTATTTTAATCTGTTTAATAAGGATGCCACACATTCCACAGACCCTGCTCAGACGACTACGTAAATGTGCCTAGCGCCATTCAGATGCCCCAGACATCCTTCCTGACTTCCCACTTCTACTGCAGAAGAATCTGGAGCTCCTGTAAGACTGTTTTCATGCCTGCCAGATCCGCTTGGATGTCTCGGGTACCCAGAGTCTCTCTGCTGCTGTGAGACATCTGTGTGGGGACAGCTGAAATGAGCCTCAGATCTCTCAAACTATAAGGGGAGTGAAGTTATCCATCTGACAGAGGCGTTACAGCGAAGACCCGTAATTTAGATGTTCAGCCAGAAACTCAGCTGACCTTTCAAGTTTACATTTAATTGGATAAGTCCATCAAAATTTGAATATAACTGGAAAAATGTACAAATTCTTAAAATGGAAGATCTTCAGTAGGACTTATTCTGAGTACACCCAACCAACCAGCACAGCTTGATTCCTGGATTTCAGCAGCAAATTTTAAAGGCATGAATTAAACCCACATCAGAATATTACCAAGTGTTGAGATATATTTGTCCACAGATACACCCTTAAATTATTCATCACATACTTTACACATAATTTTGAAAAATCTACTCCTTAAGACAATGGGTTTTAACATGCTGCGGATACTTTATATGGAATCCATTCTTTATTTTTCAGAATTGAAATGTATACATGTTCCTTTCTTTATAGCCATGGCACTGGACTCTTACCAACGTACACAAAATTTGACAGTGTAGGGTTGGTTTCATCAAAATTCTAGATCCCTGAGAAATGTGAAGTCATTTTCCCATCCTGGTGGTGAAGATGTCAGGTGATAATCATTTCAATTTTCATATTATGAGGTGAATCATTCTGCCATATTATCGTAACATACAGGATGAAACACTCCCAGAAAGCCAAGCCAATGGGGTCCAGCTCTGCTGGGTAACTTTGAAGACCTTCTAGATATTCAGAGAATACATATTTTCACACATCAAATCCTCTACTTTATTAGGCAGTATTTCACACTGATAATGCAGAGGGATAGCTCCTAACATTGAATCAGTCTACTCTGAAGTGTGTGAGCAGGTCATGAGATCCCTGAATGTTTTATTCCATCAGTAGTTTCAGAATGGTTTGCTAATATCTTTTGCTTGTTAAGGTCAGTGTACAAGAAAGGTTTAAAAGAAGGCCCAGAAACACTAGTTAGAAGTGAAAGTAATTCCTCCTTGCCCTCACAGATAACCAGAGCAATTCTTGACACATGAAATTAATACAGTATCACAGAATCACAGAACGGGTGAGGCAGGAAGGGACCGCAGTGAGTCACCTGGTCCCACCTCCCTGCTCAAGCAGAGTCATCCCAGAGCACACTGTGTCCAGACAGTTCTGGAATATCTCTAGTGAAAGAAACTCCACACCCTCTCTGGGCAATCTATTCCAGTGCTCGGTCACTGCACAGGAGAGAAGTTCTTCGTCGTGTTCAGGTGAAACTTCCTGGGCATCCGTTTGTGCCCGTTGCCTCTTGTCCTATTGCTGGGCACTACCGAGCAGAGCCTGGATCCATCCTCTTGACATCCTCCCCCCAGATACTGACACACAATGATAAGGTCCCCTCTCAGTCATCTCTTCCCGAGGCTGAACAGGCCAAGCTCCATCAGCCTTTCCTCATAAGAGGGATGCTCCAGTCCCTTCATCATCTTCACATTCTCCACTGGACTTGCTCCAGGAGTTCCATGTCTCTCTTGTCCTGAGGATCCCAGAACTGGACACAGCGCTCTAGGTGTGGCTTTACTAAGGTGGAGTACAGGGGCAGGATCAGAGCACCAAATTTAAAAAGAAATTAATTTTATTCACCTGCAATTTGGTAAATCCTGAAGTGTTCTTTTAGGGAAGAGAGGCGTAATTTACTCTTGTAAAAGCATTTCTCTCCTGGTATTGCACGATAATCTTCAGATATTCTTAATAAGATTAAATAAATGTTATTTTTAATAATGAATCCCTAAGCACCAACATGGCAAAAATCAAGGTAACTGATGTATTATTCAAGTACATGATTCACAGCCATTTGAAGCCCATCAGCTTATTGATCTTATCTAGTTCCGTGGCTTTGGATCAAACTACAGTATTTACAGGAGGTTTTATTTGCAAGGCATTTAGAAACAGGTTCAGATAAGAATTTGCAAGTGCCATGAACATTCAGCCTACTGATAAATTTAAGCGATCAGACAATGCATAAATAAACATTTATAGGTCAATGTTTATCATACTACATAAAGCAACTTTGTAGAATTTTTTGTTAATAGATTTTTCATCACAGCTATACCATTTAAAAAATGTTTTTACTTACTGCCTAATATTCAAACCGGCAGGGAATTAAACAGCAGTAGCAAAACAAAATGTTATTTGATTAAAGAAAATTATTTGCTAAGAACGTTTTTATGTTGCTGCAGTGTTCCTACTGATGTTATATTATGCCAAATATATAAGACTGAACTAAGAATTTTACTAAGCAGCATTAGATGGCAGTCTTGGATGTGTTGTACAATGAGCATCTAATGTGCCAAAATTCAGAGAAAAGTTATGCTGGATTAAAAGCTGCTTCTGCAGTTGTATTTGGCATCCCTGATTAAGTGGATTTAGATCCCATAACTTCTGTCATCTGTCACAATATTAAGGCTCTGGTCTGAATGACTCCAAAGGAAACATTAGAGAAGAACAGACACACTGGAAAAACATTCTTTAGACTAATGAGGATACTTTTTTGTTATTATTGTTGTTGGTAAATGGTTGTAGGTACTTTTCATGGACTTTTCTCTCATGTCCTTCACTTCTTTAAATAGGCATATATTCTTTTAAGGCTTTTAGAGACTTTTCTGCTACAGCCCCTTAGAAAACCATATAAATATGAGTTGTGTTGCATCAGCCCACTGAAACCAGTTGTTTCCTTTGAAATGATTTTCTTCAAAGTTGTTCATAGTCCCTGGTCCTAGAATAGAACAAAAGGACATTCAGAGTGTAGATGTAGAAAGCAAAGGCAGCCTCACACTGCTTTTTTGTGTGTGTGTTTAGGTTTCTCCAATTACAGCTGCTGCATCTGGTCATCACATATGGTTTCTGGCCACGGATATTTATCCTTGGCTGCAGTCCTTGCAATAGCGATTTTGAAAACTGGTGAACTCTCAAGCTGGGATTCTGGAGTTTGTTTATACATACGCTCTGTTCAGGACTGGAAATAGTGATGTTTATCTGCTCTGTCCATTCTTTGAAGTAATTCAAGCTTTGTGTGTGGCTCGTTCATTCCTCCTCCATGTTTTTCATATATTTGAACCTCCCTCAAGATAGTGTTTCTAGAAAATGTTGTCAGCTGAAATACAGTTTTATGATATTGTTGCTGAGGTCATATTTACAGGTCTGTTAGAAATAGGTGTCAGATTGCCACCAAAAGTGAATCAATGCTTAGTGCAGTCAAAGAACGTGGAATGGTTTAGGTTGGAAGGGACCTTAAAGATTGTCTAGTTCCAAACCCACTGCCATGGGCAGGAAACCAGTGCAAATCAGGAATACGGTTTTTGAAGTAAATCTGATTATCCACAGCTTTCACTGTGGAGTGGTGTTGGATTGTATGACCTGGACACCTCATGGATGAAACTGAACTGGATAATGGCCTCCAGCTCATACCTGAAGTGCTCAGGCTTCGGCCTTTCAAACCAGGCTCAGTACTCATAGCACAGAAATGACTGCATAAGTGAAAGACGATGACAAAAAAGATTACAAATTTAACACAATGAGCTTGGTTCACTTTTTAAAAAGTATTTGATTACTTATTTAGTACAAAAATTTTATTAATTTTCTTACTTTTGTATTAGCATTAATGTTATTAGTAATAATACCGCCGAACTCCTATGCAAAGATCAGTAGATCTCACAGTGCTTTAAAACATGGAATCCCGTCGTGATTTCTACTGCACAGTTACCAAAAAGAGATACGGGAAAGATTAAATGACTTCAGAAAGGTGACCTTGTAGGCCTCTATTAGAGAAAAAAATAAAACCAATACAGTGGAATTACAGTCCAGTACACTACTAGGCCACAGGCTCTTTTGGCACACCCATTTGCACTGGCTACACAATATAAAATACAGTATTATTGGGATTTATTATTTGTTCTTGTTGGCGAAACAAATATTATTTTTATGGGGAAAACTTTGCTGGTATAAAGCACAATGTAAACTTGTATAAAGAAACACAAACTGACCACATCCATGAAGCATAGAATCATAGGAAAATCTGGGTTGGAAGGGACCTTTAAAGTTCGTCTGGTTCAAGCTCCCTGCAATAAGCAGCATTACATGCAGTTATGAAATAAAAGAAGCACTGCATTAAAAAAAAAAATCCAGATTATAAGTGATCAGAGAGGTTTAGAAGTTAACAGTTCAGATCTCTGGATGGTTTATTCTTCCCTTTCTTAAAAGGGGAAAAATTACACTTATATTTATAAAGAATCGGGAAATATTTAGAACTTGCTGAATAACATCTAGATATCATTTTGACAAATGAAAAATTATAGGAGCCAAACATTTTTTTTTTTTAGAAAAATGTTTTTAACACAATATATTAACCCCATGAAACTTTATAAATATCTAAAGAGCCACCCTTTAAAAAGTAAACCCTTCTTCAAGGGACTAAAGGTTTGATATTCAAAATCAGATGGATGATCAAAGCCTTCAGTTTGTGAAAGAGGACTTTGCCACATTTAGGTTTAGAAATACATGCAAAGCCTCTTCTCTGAAACTGCAGTTCAAGTTTGACTGAAATATTGTAAAATTGAAAAATGCAATTAATCCTTTTTTTCTTTCTGATGAAGCCTCCTTTTTTCCTGATAGAACCTCCTCCTTTTTTTTTTATTGGTGGAAGGAAGATGTGGGGTACTATATATTTTTCAAACAGAATGCTTTTTTTATAACCTTTCAAAGAAAGCCATGGTATCCCAGGAATTCTACGGTTGTCTGAATTTTCTGTGATTTGGGTTTTTTTTTCTTTTTTCTTTCATTCCCCCTTTACTATATTATCAAATAGTTTCATGTATTTGTCATGTTCTAGTGCTCTGCAATGGTTGATACAAACTGCACTTTAGAATATTTTGCCACGGACACGAAGAGCTCTCAGATAAAGCATTCTTAGAGTACCTGCTCGCTATGAAAATATAGGTAAGCCTCTTTCAAGGACAGTCAACTTTCCAAATGACTGAACATCCTGGATTACATGAAAAACAACATCCAATTTTAGTGACTTTGGGCATAACAATAAATAATAAGGGAAGCTGAGAAGGGGAAAATCTTGGTCAGTTATACAGCAATTAGTTCAACACGAGCACAGAGGAGAACTGGGCAGTAGAAAAGGGGATCAGCAAACATAAAAGCCTAGCAAGGGGTCAATAGACTACACAGTAAAAGTGTTTTTGTGCTGGCAGAACCATAGTTCAAAGAAGATCAGTTAAAACAGAAATTCAATCTTCCCTATATGGCTTTGCTGTCACATACAGATGTGAGATTGTCTGAGCTACACTTCCTTTTAAGGGGTTAATTTTATTTTGTTTTTAGATTTCTGATTTAGGCTTATTGTAGGAATCATCTGCAAAAACAAATAAATAGCATTCTTGTCTAAATTTACATGTGAAAAAGGTTCTCAAGGAGCAAGGAGGGGAAATTATTTTCCCTTTCCTACACAAAAACCACTATCAAACTCTGGTTTCTGATAACTTTAGTACCTTCATGGGTAGAGCACCACACAGGGAAAGCTTCCTGTACCTCCATTATAGTCTTGTCTATGTAGCAGAAACATCTGGTTCAAATTCCTGATTCATCTTTGAATGTGGGAGAAACATAAATTGGGACTATCAGTTTTTACATTTGATGTCTACTTTTCCATTAGCTGCCCAAACAACATCTATTGTCAATATCCAAAAGTGAGAATTTCTGAGCAGAGTTGGTCTTATTCTAAAGTAGAGTTTTACAGCAGACCAGTGGAATCAGACTCTTAAAGTGCCTATTTGTTCACCTATATTAAGAGTGGGGTTTGGTTGTCTCAGACCCAAACACCTACATAACAGACAGTTGATGCACCATGAGAATAATTCTGCTCATGAGTGACCTAACCCTGGAGCTGCAGTGGGATGACATGCTGTTTTGGGACCAAAATAAATCCATTGTGTTCCCAAGGCTTTTTTACTGATTGAAACTGGCTTGTTCCCATGAAGGAAATTTTAGTTTTGATGAACTAGCACTTTCCAACATGACCTTTCCTTTAATTTGACCAAAGAAAGTGTTGCTTCACTCTCCCAAGAGGTATGAAAATACAGGACTGACTAGTCCTCAGTGGAATTCCCAGTTTCAGTGTATACTGCACATTCTAATTTTGAGGATTTTCTTTGGCTATGTGGAGGATGGCATGGTCCTATATCAAGATATTAATGAAAAACATCCATATACATATATACAATTCTATAAGGGTGGATCACGTCTTTTACTTTCCCGATTACAAATCTCATTTTCAACAAATACCTATATTCAGAGAAATAAATAAATAAATAGAAGGTATTTGTTTCCTTTTCAAAAAAACACCATTAGCAAAAAAAGTAGATTATTTTGGTTTTCAGTTTCTGTGAACACAAAAGGTGGTATCCTTCAACAGCTGAAAAAATCCAGAAAAATGGAAAGATTGCAAAAAAACCCCCAAAACCATAACTCTTATTTTGTGGCTATTTTTAGAACTTCATCTTTTGAACTTCATTTGCAACAGTTTAGATTAGGGCTACATATACTGGTAACTCTCTTTGCAAACTCTTCCAAGCCTTGATAATGTTCTGAAGTTCTGTGGAAGTGTCCATTCTTTACATTTTTCGAAACATAAACTGACATAATTAGAATTCAACTTAAAAATTACTTCATGTTATGTAAGAGGAAGACTAAAATGCTACAGTAACTAATTTAACTTAACGTCAGTCTAAAAATTAGACCACAGAACATGGCAAATTGACCTTAACCTCAAAAGGAACCAAACCACATTCAAAGAACAGTCCATGAGCACCAGGCAACGGAGCATCTGAAATTCAAATGATGCCCAAATAGCGTCTTTTTTGTTTGCTTCTTTGTTTCTTTGTCTTGCCATAAGCTGGTAATTGAATTTATGTGTTACAATAAAGGTCTGTACAGTCTTGATTTTGCCCAGATTTTGAACCAGGTAAATCTCATACTTACATATCTCAGGAAAAAAAAATAAAAATGGTTAGCAGAAAAAGAAAGCCCAAGTAAACACAACACAGACTTAGATAATCCCCATAGATATGCTGAAGCTTTCCAGAGTCATGAACAATAGAATTTTGTAACAATTCTTCATTTGCATTGTATAAACTGCAATCTTTGCTTTGTTGGCAGAAACACTTTGTATTCATGAACTATGTTTAGTTTAGTACCGCTTAGAATTTCCTTTTTCCCTCTAAATGCCAATAGAATAGCAAGACAAAGTAGCAATATTAGGCTAACACAACACACAAGCTTTGTTTTGATTACTCATCTCTCTTCCAGCCATTATGTTTGCCCACCCAGCTACTTTCTGCCTGTTTTACTTTGCACAGTCTCGTGGAGCAGCCAGAGCAGCCAGTGATATTTCAAAGTGGTTCATTGCGCTGATAGTGGAAAAGGAAAGATTATGTATAAAACAACAGCAGTGTGCTTGGGGGGAGGGGGGAAGGCAGACAGTTATAGCTTCAATTCTCATAATGGCTTTTAAGGCTTAGAATAAAAGCTCATGTCTATAACGGGTTTGCAAAATTAAAAAATAGTTTTCCAGTTTCATGTAAGCCAGTGGACAGATTTTTGAACTCACGTTCTGGCAGTTTTAGAGCAGGTGCTTAAAATGTATTATGACCATATTTTAAATGCCGCCACCAATTTCTCCTTTGAAGCGTGACGTAGATGTTTGTAGGGAAAAAACTCTCGCTGTGTTTGGGTAGGCTCAGTGTTTTCACACTGAAATTTTCTAAACTGAGGGCCTCAAATTAGATATCTGGTTTCACAAGTCACATAATTAAAGAATATGGAATATTTGGAGATGCTGAACAATTCCAGCTCTTGCGGACTTGTCTGAAAGCAGTCGTGTGAGCACACACCTCACACAGGAGAGTGAGAGCCATTCGAGCATCTCCATCTGTTGACAGGCCCTGGATGTACTTCAGAACCTGAATGGTACAGAAAGGTGCGTTGGTTTGACCCTGGCCGGATTTCAAATACCCACCAAAGTCACTCTCTCACTCTCCCTCTGCAGCTGGACAGAGGAGAGAGAAAGAAAACCAAAACAGCTAAAGATTCCCGAGTAGAGATAAGAGCTGGGAGAAGTCACTTACTGACAGGCAAAAAAGACTCGAAGTAGGGATAAAACTTAAATTCTAGCAGCTTCTAATGGAAGCCACTCCTATAGCCACCACAACCCCCCTCCCCCCGCTACCGAAATCCAACCACACAAACCCACAACAAAAGGTAACAGTGAAACTTCGTTAGCAAGGCTCAGGTGAACTCAGACCAAAACTGATTGTCAGGCTCAAGTATTTACGCGAGGAACTTACGCATTATGAGTCCAAAAGTGTTTTAAATGCTATTATGGCAGCCTGCTTTATATCAGATCATTTGAATATTTTGTGTTTCTACTTAGTACATTGGTAAGACTGTCTGGTTCTGCTCTTGGCTTGCTTGAAATGTGTATTCCACTGAAGAGCACAGATCTGTTACGGACAATGATGAGCAGAGAAGCGTAGAGAACAGATTATTTCTCCTAATATAAATATCTCATTCAACACAAAACACTTGGCTTTGTTTTGTGGAGGTTCTTAATCCATTTCCTAAGATTAAATTTAAGTAGCTTTTTAGATGAATGCTACTCATGTCCACTTTTTTTTGGTTGAAATTATTTTCCTAAGTCAATTCAAATTTGGAAGAAATTCTTGCTGACCTTTTTTTTTTGGCAAATAAATTTGCGTATTGGCTTATTCCTGTCCTGTTTGGAAATTGCTTTCCATCATCTACTTTGAACATATTTTAATTCACCTCCAAATAACCCATTTACTCTTCTGAAACTCAGAGCATTGAAAGTAATAGGCAAGATGATTGAGTAATGCCCACATGTGGAACTGCAAAAATAGGCTGTATCTGAGTCAGATGTATACTTATGTCAAAAAAAACCACCTCCTGTTGCATATAAGTCTGTGACAGAGTAGACTTAATGAACATAATGACTTGGAAAATTGTCTACAAATCTTTTGAGTCCATTATGAGTAATGTTATGTCAAAGGTGATTGTTAGCTTTGAGGAGGAAAAGTAACAAATAATAGAGATGGTAAGATGGTGTTTTATGAAATGCTTTTCATACATAGATTTGCTGCAGATGATTGTAAGTAACATTAACTGATTTTTAGCTACAACTTCCAAGAGCAGAAAGTTGATTAAAGTCACATAGGAAGCTAAGGGTAAAAATGTGAATAATTATTTTGAGGTTTCCCTTTCCTCCACTCTAGCCATGAGGTCTCCATTCTGGCTTTCAAGGCAAAACTAACATTCTCATGTAATTATAGTCTTCCCAGAATTTGAAGTTAATGGCACCACTGGAAGATTGGTCTCTCAGACTGTAATACTATACTGTCAACTTGTCTAACAACCCCATTTCAGACCCACAGTGAAGATAACATTGTAAATGGGAATAGCTGAGAGAAACAAAAAGATCACGATGCTTTAGCAAACCTGGGTCCTGCAGTCCAGTGGTCGGTTGGCAGTGAAAAATTTCAGAATTTGGCATTAGGTAGGGTTTTTCTTAAGCTTCAGCAGGCATACCCTCATCCTGTTGCCCGTGCAGCTAAAAAGGTGTTAGAATACCTTAACAACTGTCTCACATGTTCATTATTCATTTAACATTACACCTACCCCAGTACTCTTTTCCCCCTACAGAAAGCAAGTTCCTATTGGAAAAATGCCAAAGTGTAGATTGAGTGACATGCAGGAGCTTTTGCTATCGAGCGATCCCTTGACACTCAGCAATGAAACCAGTCCTCGATATTTGTGTAAAAAGAACATTCCATTTTCAGGGAAATGTCAGCATGATTTTTTTTTTAAATTTTTTTTACTTTTATTTTTATTTCTATTTTTATTTTTATTTTGCTTGGGTTTTTATCATCACTTTGCTCCAATGTGTACACCAGGAGTTGTATTTTCAGGTAGCAATGAACAATTCTGAAAAAAAAAAAAAAATATATCAAAGTTTCGACATTTTTTCTTGTCGTTTGAATAATTTTGCTTGTAGATAGCAATGGGCAGGGGGAAAGTAAGGAAAATGCACGCAAACAATAAATATATCTCTCCAGTAGTCATGAACTGACATTTTACATATACAGAGATCTAACTTCTGTGTGCTTTGAAGTGAAGGAACACATCCTCTTAGCTCACAGAGGAAATCACAAATACATGGGATCTGCATTAAGGTTATGCTCAAACAAAGGCCAAAACAAACCCAGCTGCTGAAGATGTAAGCAGACTTATGAAAATGGAATTAATCCTTAGTGGTAGTGGTGACTTTGGACTGATTTCCAGTGGCTCTTTAGCCTTTCTTTGGGATCTAATCATGATGGTTAGAGCCTGCTCAAAGCAGTGACATTTTGGTGTGACTGCTGAACTGAGAAAGGGAAAGGGGCAGAAAAGGGAATAGTAAAATCTTTGTTTAGTTTGGGTTCGTTGTTCCTCATTGAAGAAAAATATGAACTATGTGACTGCTCTGCAAAAAAAAAAAAAAATCAATACTATGTTGGTTAGTTGTAAAAATGAAAGCTAAATGAAGCCTGGATTCACCATGGTCTGCTGGCAAGGGCAGTCTGCCAGCTGAAAGAAACAGTTCAAATTTCCATCAGGTAGAGTGTCCACTTATGGTGTATTTTGTCCACTTGTGGGAAGATTTTTCCCTTTTTGGTTTCATCAATGGCTGGGGTGTCCTACTACGTGCAAATTAAATATTCATTAGCGTTGAAACTAAAGAACAGGTGTCCCACTTCTAGAGCGTATGTCCTGATTGCCCCGATAAGGACCAATTCTTCCTGTCTCCAAAGACTTTTAAACATTTAATGCAAAGTAGAACAGCACTAGCGGGAAGAACTGAGGAAGGATGACGTCTGAGCACCCTTGTGTCAAGTTCATTCTTCTGAGAAGTCTGACGCCTGAATTCTAACCTATTTTTTCGTGGGAATACGAGGATTTTAGTAAAATGGAGCAATGTCAGCAGGAGACTCTGAGCATATCCCTCCTTAGAACATCCTTTTACATAATGCCTCTAGGATGTGCTCATTGAAGTAATTTTGGATGGAGGGATGTCTGAACTGTGAGTTGTCATTGGAACAGTTAATTCTGCTTTCAGAAAGTACCTTATTGCACTTGAATTTGAAAAGAGTTTCAGGATGTTCAGGATAGCCTATTTTGGTGGGAGAGGAAAGATGCCAAGTGAAAAGCAAACCCTCTGGATCCAATGATTGTAATATGAGTTGAATTTATTATAAATATTGTTTCAAGTCACTTTGCTAGTACATAGAGAGATGAGGAATGGAATCTGGATCTCAGATCTAATTTTTAAAAAACAGGCTCTTACATTTGGGCTCAGCATTGTTTAACTTGTTCATAAATGACTTGAATGAAGGAGTAAAGTGCCTCCTTAGCAAGTTCAGTGTAGACACAAAGCTGGGAGGAGTGGCTGATACACCAGAGGGCTGTGTAGCCTTTCAGAAGGACCTCGACAAGTTGGAGAAATGGGCAAAGAAGAACTGTCTGGAGTTCAATAAAGGCAAATGCAAGGTCCTGCACCTGGGGAAGAATGACTCCATGCACCAGTACAAGGCTGAGGGCTGACCTCAGAAACAGATGCACAGGAAGTTCCACCAGAACAATGGGCAGAACTTCTTTCCTGTGCAGCGACAATGCACTGGGACAGATTGCCCAGAGAGGTTATGGAGTCTCCCTCACTGGAGATGCTCAAGAACTATCTGGACACAATCCTGTGCAATGTGCTCTGGGGTGACCCTGCTTGAGAACAGGGGTTGAAGCAGAAGACGCGCTGAGATCCCTTCCAACTTGACCCATTCTGTGATCCTGTGCCTTAGATGACCTCTCAGATCTCCAAATCACTGTCACATGAACTGAGGCCATATATTACCTGTCTCCCTTGATTACTCAAGGTTGATTCTGTTAGACTAGCTGTTGAAGATGAATCTGTGAAGGGAATGTACACTTCTGAATCACATAGCCACTACTTCATCTGCTGTGTTTCATCCAAACTCCTTACTCATTTTTCCTTTCATTAGGAATCACTCAAAGCTGACTAGAAAATCCCATCTCTCATGCACACACTTTGGAGGTCTGTCCAGTCCCAACAGATTTCTGGTCCTTTGGGCAGTTTCCTGTTGTTAACCAAAGGTGATTGTGCTTAACATCTCCTTAATATCCCTACAGTCCTGAAGTTCAGTTTAACAAGAGTTTGCACGAAATAAAATCTTAAACTGAAACAGATGAAGACTTGCTGTTTCTTGCAGTGAATTGTGTCAAACAAGGGATTATGGAAGGTGAACAGAGTAACGAAAAGAAAACATAACAAAGGAGAGGTATAATTGCTGAATATACAACCTTGTTGCCTTAAGAGTTGAGTAAGGGAATAAATATGCTCCCAATGGGAAAAATATCCTTCCCAGCTCTGTCTTGATGACACCCAAGAACAAATAGGTAAGTATGTTCAGTGCTTGATGCAATTTAATTTAAAGCTTGGCCACTGTTATAACCCTTATGAGAAGTATCCCATTAGTTGGAAAACATTGTAGGCTCAAAATTCCGTGCATACGTGTTTCTAAGAAGAAATGGATTCAAAAGTGGATGGTAAACCTGGACCTGGTAGTCAGCAATAGGAACTTCTTGTTTATTTCTCTGTGTTTCAGAAATAATACAGCACAGTTACAGTAAGACCCCAAATCATTGGAATCAAAAGCAATGTGAGTAATAACTGCAGCACACAGAGAAACTACCCATTAAGGGTTGATTAAAACTCATTCAAGTTGCAAAACTCTTGTTAGCACCAAGCTTCATGCTGTCAGCAAATTGGTTAGGAAAATGCCTTTTGTTTCATTCTGATATTTCAATGTATTTTGCAGAGAGACAATCACAGAAGTACTGGGGCATTCATCACATGCTGAGGTTCTCAGCAATCCCAGAACTGTGTGGTGCTGGCTATTAATGTGAAGCACTTCACAAACAGGAGCAAGCAGCACAGGTCTAGGCCACACAAGCTCATACTGTCACCTCAGATTGTTTCTGCGCATCTTTCTAGTCAGGATGAAGGAAACACCAGGTACACAGAAATGCTATTTCCTTTTTCACAGGGAAAGTAGATTCCAGGCAAGATTGCACATCACAGTTTCATAGCTTTAATTATTCCCACAATACTCGGTGTCTGAGACTTCTGTTGACCCCCAGTTAAGAGGAGAAAGGCCTGTTACAACCCTGTGGGTTATTAAATATTCAGAATTATCTACTGCAACCTTGAAATGCCTTTCTACCATTTCATATTTAGTATTTTTCAGACAAAGTTTTTGCATCTTGTAGAAGTTTTTTTTTTTTTGTACCTTACTCCATCTTCACTAAATGTTTTCCATAAACAGTAATGTATTTCCCTAAATACTCTTTGGTGTGAGAGAAATTTCTTCCTTGTCCTGACATGAGATTTGCTGAACCATGTTGAAACCACTCAAAGTGTATTGTTAAAGTGCATTGAAAGGTGCCTTAAGGTCATGGAAGGGCTCTCGCTATGATGCTGTGTATAAGGTTATCCAGAGAGAACCCAGCAGAGCCTCCAAAAACTGATATGGAAGGTATTATGCCCAAGCTCATGGGCACCTTGAGTAAGAAACATGTTTTACAGTTTGCTTTTAGCTTGGCACCTCCCACACCGTTTTTTGATTTAGACATCCAGCCCTACAAGTCACATTTAAATGAGACAGATGTGGGTGTGGAAATTATCTTACCTTTTAACCTAGCCTGGGAGCTGCACTGAGAATCCCATCAGTGCTACAAAACCTGTTGGTGTCTTTACACAATCATATAAGCACAGAATGGTTTGCGTTGGAAGGGACCTTGAAGATAATCTCATTCCAACCCCCTGCCATGGGCAGGGACACTTTCCACTAGCCCAGCTTTCCAAGCCCCCTCCAACCTGGCCTTGAACACTTCCAGGAATGGGACATCAACAACCTCTGTGGGCAACCTGTGCCAGGGCCTCACCACCCTCACAGTAAAGAATTTCTTTCTAATATCCAATCTAAAGCTGCCCTTTTGCAGTTTACAGCTATTCCCCCTTGTCCTGTCACTACATGCCCTTGTCAAAAGTCCTTCTCGGGCTCTCTTGTTAGGTACTGAAAGGTCACAATAAGGTTAGCCCAGATCCTCTTCTTGTCCAGGCTGAACAATCCCAATTCTCTCCTCATAGGAGAGGTGTTTCCCTTCACCTGTAGTAGTGCAAGTGAAGAATGAACATTTGTAGGATGTACAATTCATGCTCAGACATCTCACCACAAAACTGCTTTTTAGGTTTGTTCATCTTTGTCATTTCAGTATCTCATTGTGGAAGATTACAAAGTCATTGCAGCACCTAAGAAATTATTTTCTTCACCCTAAATACTTGATTAAATTCTGAAGCTCACGGTGGAATTAGCTGCAAATTTGGGCCAGGATGCTCCAAGAGATCAAACTGAGTTTTAATTGAAAGCTACTGGCACAACACAAATTACAGGCATTCGCCTCCCGATGTAACTCTTCTAGTGTATAATTATTTAAAATAAATTTGACAGTACATATTGTTTAACCATTGTCATGCTACTCAAAGCTACCTAGAGATCAAGGGAAAAAATGGCATGCAGGGAATTTAATATCACTCAGATTTGTATTGTTTTTTTCCTGGCCTCACAGATAATAAGGAAACGCTGTCATGGAAAAGCAAACAGTCAAAAAAATAAAAATCCTTCCCTGCTGCAGCTGAATAACAGACCTCTGTAGGATTTGGGACACTGACTCTTATTTTTCAGTGGGGAGAGAGGAAGAAGAAAGTGAGAAATAGGCAGGAAGTGAAATTCTGATCTTTGTTTTCTTCGTTCCAAGAAATACTTGATGCTCTGATGTTCCCTATGCTAATATGCATTGATGACTTCACAATTCAGTGTTCTCAATACAGAAATCAACATCCTCTAAATCGAGATGCATCACCTACTAAATGTGTTGTTCCCTCCAATACTTATCTTGCAAGTAGAGAGATGTCTTGCAAAACCATCAGAAAAAATCTCATGGTAAAAAAGTTGGTTTATACTGTTCTTACCAAACTACCCACAATGCCTTAACATCCTTGGTGGTTAAGATCATTGTCCTTTTTTTCAATGGTTTAAAAAATCCATTTATTAGGGTTTTATGATTAAATACTGAAAAACTTGAATTCTTTGGTGGAATTGTCCTCTAGATGATACCCCACATGAATCCTAAATGAGAGAAGTCATGGATAAATGAGATTTAAAAAAATAAAGTTAAATGTATTCTTCTTTTTTTTTTTTCTCATAAATTCCTGCAAAACTTTTTTACTAATCAATAACTTTATTTAGAGTTGGGCCTAATATTTGTAGCATATAAGATCAAACCAATCCTTAACTCAAAACCTGTGTGCTTTATCAAACTGCCTAAGTCACTCTTCTTATCACATGCAGACTATCCTTTGAGTCAGGCTGCTGCACAGCACCCAGTGACCACCTCTGTGCAGTGAACTGTGATTTGAGTTCCTTTACGTCTGTTTGAGCAATTTTATTTGGTAAAGATACTTCTATTTCAACCCTTAGGTGCAGAAAGAGAACTGCCTCACTTCACTCTGGAAAGAGTAAAGAGGACCCAGGCTCTGCCATCAAACTGGAGTTCATAATTCAAAATTACGTGGAAGAAAGAGTAGAAGATTTCCTGAGAGAGCAAAGTTTGCACTGCGTATGTGATGTATTGGTCTCAGCAGCAATGTCGCTGTAGAGGGTTTGTATGACAAGGTTTTGTCAGTGGCGGGGGAGGACTGCAGGGGTGGCTTCTGACAAGCTGCTGGAAGCCTCCTCTACTTCCTACAGAGCCAGTGCCAGTCAAGATGGACCCTTCAGTGGCTGAGGCCAAACCCATCAGTGACCTCTGGAGTCACAGTGTGAAGAAGGGGGGAAAAATGTGCAATGACAAGTGCAGCCAGAGAGAGGACTGAGAATATGTGAGAGAAACAGCCCTGCAGATCCCAAGATCCATGAAGGCACCCTAGCAGAGATTCCCCTGCAGCCCTTGGAGAAGACCACTGTGAAGCAGCCCTTCCCCTGTAGCCCATGGAGATCCATGCTGGACCAGGTTTGCTGACAGGATTTGTGACCCTGCAGAGGACCCACATTAGATCAACCTGTTCTCACACTGGAGTAGTTCATGAAGAGCTTCCTGTGGGAAGGACCCATGCTGATGAAGTTTGTGCAGAACTGTCTTCCATGGGAGAGACTCCATGCTGGAACAAGGGAGGAGTGTGAGGAGTCCTCCCCTGAGGAGGAAAGAGAGGCAAGGTGTGATGAACTGATCATAGACCCCACTTCCCGCCTCCACGTGTTGCTGGAATTCAGGAATAAAATTAAACTTATCAGGAAAGGAGGGATGGGGGAAAGTTGTTTTGAGATTAGTTCCTATTTTTCATTATCCTACTCTGATTTGATTAAATTCATTTAATTTCACCAAGTCAACTCTGTTTTGCCTGTGACTGTAATTGCTGAGTGATCTCTACTTGTCCTTATCTCGACCCACAAGCTTTTTGCTATATTTTTTCTCCATTATCCATCTGAGGAGGAGAGTGATGGAGTAGTTTTGGTGGGCACCTGACATCCAGCCAGGGTCAGCCCACCACAGTCACACACCACACCTGGCCAGGAGTGAAGCTAAAATGAAACTAAAGATGTGCCCTTTCCCTCTGACTTCAGAAACCTTAGAAAACACAATATCAGAGAAAAATGTGTTATTATACTCACATGAAAGCCTGAAAAGCTTCTGAATGCCAAATCCCAGGTGAATTCCACACATTTAGAAAGCATGAATTACATGACTGTTGAGCAGAAAAGCCTCAGTCCTTGCTAAGATAGTTGGACATGGACAGGAGAAGTGCCAGAGAACTCCCATGATTTCAGCAAGTCTCTTCTGCCCCAGCAGTTTGGTGTTAAATCAGGAAAAGCCACTCAGGATACAGAGGGAGAAGTGGGAGAGACCTGCAATACCCAGATTAGGAACGGGCAAACAGCACTGATTTGTGTTTACCCTCAATTACACCACTGCTGTGGAGATGAGCAGGATATTTATAAGAGTGCCTACCCAGGCCATTAGTGCTGTGCATGAAGCATGTGACAGCCCATAATGGAGATGTGAGGTGAATGCAAGAGATGCTCTCTAATGAAAAAGGGATTGGATTCCGTTAAGCCTCTGTCAGCACCAGTCTTGAAAATATTAAGAGGAATAATGAAATATAATTAAAAAATAATTTTCTTCTAATGAAACAAAATTAAACACTAAGCTTGCACTGCTGTGTAGGAAAATAAAGCGTAGGAGTATCAGCACCAGGATGGCTTAGTGCTTCACGGAGGAGAAGGGTAAGTCATTAAGCTCAGTCATGCTGTTCACATCCAGGGCCTTGGGAAGGGTGCAGCTGTGAGAGGATGGACCTGTCCCAGTGAGGAGAGGCTGCAAAGTGCAGAGAACAGGGCTGGATGCCCACCAGCTCCAGCTTTTTGCCTCGGCTTTGCTACCAACCCTTCCTTGTGATGTTAAGCAAACTTTTTCCCTTCCCCCTTTTTATCCTGTGTCTGCCTACAATGCATAAACTGCTGGGTCCAACCATCAGAGTTTGTGTAGCCACACGAAAGTCAGAGAAATGTCATTTCTGCAAGGATTTGGAACACATAAGAATGAGCAGAACCCTCATGGCGGGTCCCTTATGTCCTTACTCCATGAAGAGCTGAGCTGCTCCATTTTTTCGTCCTATTTATTTGATTTGTGGCTTAGAATATGGAGATGGCAAATGCAGGTGTTCTTCTTCTGTCCTTACAGCACTGTAGCGTAACATAATCTTAATTCTAAATAAATCCTTTTCATATGACAGTAGATGTAGAACTTACCATTCTAAGTATAGAAAAAAAACATCTACCAGACGTCATGAACCACATCGAGAAATATTATCATCTAGGGCTTTTTATTAAATGCTTCACATTTCCCATTAATTATCCTCAAGGAAAACTGTATCATCATTTTCAACATTAACCTGATTAAATGCATTTAATGATACCTGAGTTTGGACTGTTGGCTCATTAGGGAGAAAACTATGAATTTAATAGTATTTGAATCAAATTCCAGATGGGAATTAACCATCAATCTGTGTTCCTTGCTTACTGACACAGGCTTGAAGTTGTGCAGAGTGGCTTTAGGCAGAGATCACAACTCCCACTGAGTTCAGTGACACAGGGTAAGGCCCTCACACAGTATTCCTGGGACTGAGTTAAAAAAAACCCATGCCCAAAGCACATCTATAAATCCTCGCCTGAACATTCCTAAATAAGTGAATAATACATCTGAAAAAAAATTCTTTTATAGGAACTGTTGATATAAAAGATACATTCGCATAGAAATAAATGGGTACATTCTTTGGTTTTTATCAGGGAAACCTGTTACCAGAAGTCCTGAAACGGAATATATCTCTGTCTTGGAACACTGACCATGGCAGCAGAAAAGAAATATAAGTAAAAATACAGATTCTGGTGAGAACTTTGATAACTTATATGTCAAGAATGATTATACAAGGGGAATAAAAGACTTGCCAATTTCAGCTATTTCAGGTTTACTATTAACACACTGATGAAAACAGAAAATTGTCTACAACTATGGAGACATTATCTACAACTGTGGAGATAATACAGTCCTGATCCCAGAAACCTCTGATTTCTCATTTAAATTAAACCAGTCTGGTCTTGGATGTCATTGCATTGTTTGTTTCTGGCATAACGGGAAATGGTCGCCACGGCTCTCGTGTGTTGCAGATCAAACTCGTAGACCCACGAGTGACTCCAACATCAGGATTTCTTTTGATAGCTCTCAGAAGGTCTCAGTGGAAGTTACCCTGCTGATTACAGCCACATCTATACAGCCACATTCACTGAATATTCCAAACAACTCACCAGACCCAGACATTGCAGATGGAGAGGGGGGTTTATGTTATTTCAATATATAATTTATTATTTTCATAACCGAAGGTACAGAATTATTAATGATAAAGAACGGCATTTTAACTTTAGGAAGACTTTTAGCTGGGCTATATGCAAGACTTGGCCTTACTTAATTTCTTCATTAACGATCTGGAGGAGACAGAAGCAATATGTTAAGGATAATCATTACCTTTTGTGAAACTCCTAGTTTCTGTCGGCTCCAGTGAGGACAGAGGCACAGTGGAAAGGGACAAAAAGGACATGAAGATATGATGGGAAAAGATACGATTTTTAGACGGGAGAGAGGAAGTGAAGAAACAATCCAAAATTGCCTGCAACACAGGAACAGCTACAAAATAAGATTAAAAAGTATAAAAAAATTTTGCAACGTTGTATGTGAGAAAAATAACAATAATAATAACAGAAGTGAAAATAAGCAGAAGCGTATTTTGCTTAGCTGAGCCAGAAATGTTGTCCAAACATCTGAGTCTTGAATAGCTCCTGTTTTATAAATGATAGTGTCTGGGTAGAGGTGATGTCTTCCCTCCCTCCCTTTTCTTCCTTTTCTCCCTCTCTGCCTCTCTCCATTCCGTCATTTCTTCTTTCTTCTTCCTTTTCTCTCCCTTTCTCCCACATAGCCTCATGTTCCTTGGGAAGCTCTTTTCCTCCTCCCAACATTAATATATTCTCATCTTCAGCATGAAAGGTGTGCAATCCACCTGTTCTCTCTCCAGGTGGGGACCTGAAGGAGGTCCTGGGATAGAAGGATCTCCTTTTTCCTGGGCCAGTAGTTCCCTGGCACTCCTATTGCTGAAGTAAGCAGTAGTATCCCCTCAACCAGTGTTGCAAGCTGGACTCAACACCAGAGTTTAGTCTTCAATATGAATTATGGATTGAATCTTTCACGGGGTACCTGTGCAAGGATTGAACTGCTTCTGCCCAGGTGTCCAGTGAGAACTCCCCTCTGGAAAGGTCCCTGCTAAGTCCTGTCTCATCTGCATCATTGAAGTGTTTCAGATACTTTATGGCATCTCAGCTGGCTGTAATTGCCCAAGTTTGGGCATCTGAATCCCACACAAGCAATCACAAATTATTTTAAGTGGCAAACATGTCTACAAACACCATGCTAAGGTAGACGCCTTTGTTTTTCTACAAGTAGAGACTCTGTGGGTGGTTTGTTGTTTTTAATCTTTGACCTTCACTGAATGCTCTCCTGCCTTCACTTCATGCTTTGAAGCATTATTCTGACTCCTTCTAGCCTGCCCTTCCATCAGCTTCAGCAAGGTCTGTACGACACGGGACAGTATATTCAGGCAGATGCTGACACTCATATGGCCATCTCTCAGTAGAATCCACCTAACTGAAGGTTATATTTCGTTGAAAACATAACTGTGAATATAAGAGATTCCAATTTTTTCAGAAAAAAAGACATTCCCTTCTCTGCAGTTCTAAACCATCAGAAACTACCATTTGCGGATAAATTCAGAGCATAGTAAATACAGAAAGGTATTTTTGACATACATATTACTGCACTGCTTTGAGCATCTTGAGATTCCAACTCTCTTCTTGTCACCACCACTTTGGATTGTCTTGTTGTTCCTCTTCTTCTCATCTGGTCGTTTCAATGACAGCACAGAGACTGCAAATATAACCCCCGAATCTGCCTCACTGCATTTCCAGTGTGCCCTTCCCAGTGGCTAACACTGCTTAACAGCTGTGCTGCTGTGGACAATGTTGTTATCAACCCAATAATCTCTGGTCACATTTTTCCCATGTCTCTTTTTTCCTTTGACTCACCTCTTAGACTGAGATTTTTAGCTCATTGGGGCAAAGGCATATTTATAAAGTTGCAACAGGTACTGACTGCTTTTACAGTCAAGCAGAATCTTCCTCCATTGTTGGCTTATGACATTCCTGTGGGAATTTTTAAGGAATACTGCTACATTTTTAAGGCTTAGTCTGAAGCTTCGTATCTGTGAACAGTTAAAATTAATTGGGAACTTGAAATTGAGCTGTTTGTAAGGAAAACATCATCGTGAGTTTAAAAGCAAACCATACCTTTAGTTTTGACTTGCCTAATTTAAATAAACCATTAGCTGAGTTTTATTTATGTCTCAGTCTAAAGCTGCTAAAGTAGATATTTATGACTGAGTTATTAAACTGTTCTTCTAATTTACTTGGCATTTCACATAATACTGATGGGGAGTTCCTCTAATTCTTTATTTTTTGTTTCTCTTTCTCCATTTATTCCTTTTCTTTTTTTTAATTATCTATGAAATGTTTAAATATATCTTGAATTATATCAGGCAAATTCTGAGACTTGCTGATATTCTCAGTGTGCAAACTACATCACAATGCAAACACAGAAATACTGCAAAACCAATAGATTCAATCAATGGAGCCTTATCAATCAATCAGCCTTATTTTCTATGCCAGGGTATTTCTACAACCAAGAAAATCGAAATCCTTCCTCTAAGCTTTATTAATCTATCAAAAGTCTATTTTTGAAGAAAGTAGCATTATTTCTTGGACACAATTTCTTTTTTTTCTTTTGCTTTTGCTGTCTAAGTACGGGTTTTGGAGCCTTTGGAGTTCTTGTTGACCAAAGTTTACATCATTTATATGTAAAACTTCCCAGTAACTCATAAATCATTAAGAATTAGGATCCACCTGCTGCAACAGAGACTTCTTAATAGTATGTTATATACCTGAGCTTGTCCCTAGAAAGAAAGGATGTAATGAACAGAAAAAAAGGAGTAATAAAGTGTATTCTTGTATTCTAAAACTGGAGATGAGACAGATTTTATGAATCATCCCCTGAAAATGCTTATTTTTTGCTACAGACTACCAAAAGAGGTCAGAGTGACCTGCTCAGATGCAGTTATTTAACTTCTAGATTTCCAGAATTAGACGACATGGACTGCACATTATATGACTAACATGGAACAGCATTTTTTGGATTGACAGAATTCTAAAAATAAGGATTTTGAGTATAAATACAGCTTTAACAAATTTCCTGCAAACCTGTTAATGCAAAGTCTTAATAAATTCAACACTTCTAATACTAATAAAGTTATTCCCTTGAATTCACACTATTGATAAGTTTTTGCAAAACCTGTCAGTAACCTAGAATAGCAGATTTGTGGGAATTTATAGAGCTGATTAGTTATTACATACAAACTGCCATTGGTAAAGTATAATTCGTTATTCTGTTGACTTTTTTAATCATGTTTAATTCTTTTTTTTTAATACTATGCAAAACTGGAAGCATAGAGTTTGAAACAATTGCTAAATGTGCTTCTTTAGGAATAAGTCTTTTCCTGGAAAAGAAGAGGGAATTATAAGTAGTGAATTAGGCTATGTTAGCTCTGGGGTTATAATTTAGCTTTCAATATTTACTTGAAATTCTTTCCTTATATTAGTCTAGTACATGTTGAATAAGACACCAATGCAGTTGTGACATTTAACAATCTTTAATGTAAAGAATTGTTTCTTTTTAGACCTCTTAATGTAGGCAAGAGCTCAAATTTTTAAAAATAGTTTTTCAAAGCCTCCTCCTGTGTTAGCACCATGGGTGCATTTAATTGAATAATTTTTAAATCAGTTTGTTTGAGATATTTTGAAGATTTTCCTGGGCCTCACACCTAGCTTAAGTTCGTTGCCCTCACTTGTGCAAGAAAGCCACAATTCCCATACTTTTTCCATTCCACTTTTCAGTGCCAATAAACATATTTCCTGTAGCAAACAACTCCATGCTTCTTCCCACATTAATCTTTGCACTATGAAAAACATCCTCCAAAAATGGAATTATCAAGTCAACTCCCCGGTGACAAAATTTATCATGAAGTATCACTTTTCCTGAGAAACAGAAGGGGGAGGATGGGGGGTGAGTGCAGAAGTGATGGGTTGTCTTCCTACAGACATTTAATTCTCAGCAAGCAAATGTCGATCTTCTCCTTTGATGCCCTGAAATTATGTGAGGCATTTCACAAAGCAAACTTGCTTTTTTGTCTCTAGCTAGAATTCAAGCTAAATTCAATATGACACAGTAAATGTCTAAAGACAGACAAGAGAAAAAAGGTGGAGAAAATGACAGTAATAATTCCCTGACGTGATCAAGGAGCTAAGAGGTGCAAGATGTAGTCTGTCTGTGCAGTTGAACTTGTGTACTGATTGTAGATAGCGGGAATAACATTTAAGTACATGTTAAATAAGATTGATATGACATTGGCCCCTGTGGAGAACTTTCACTCTGAATTACTGGCCTTGTCACTGAAGCATACCCAAAAACTTTGATTAGACATCAGCAAACCAACCTTTGGTGCTACTCAGAGTGACAGCAGTTCTGATATTTTCATCAAAATTCTTACATGACATATAGTCTCACATGCAACTCCTGGATCAATAAAAATCCACATTAGTCTCCAGTTGTGATTGAAAGCCATTCTCTGCGTGAGCTGTTACTGTGAAAGCCTGTTCTGTGGTGCTGGGGTGGAGAAACAGGCTCAGTGAAGGGTAAAAGAGCTGTTCGTTATCAAGTGGATTTGATTCATTATTAGTCATTCTAAAAGCTCATACTCTGGAGACAGGTGAAAGCCTAATGTGACAAATTGGCTCCCCTTCTCACTTTGGGTAGAGGCTTTGGCACTAATTCTGTTCCTGTGAGAAGAGTCCTTAGAAGAATCAAACAACCTGGTCTAGTGGAAGGTGTCCCTGCAAATGGTAGGGGGTTGGAACTAGATGGTCTGCAAGGTCCCTTCCAACCCCAACCATTCTGTGATTCTATGAAACACATCTTCACTTTGCAAAGAAATCCACAACAGCAGAGAGCCACACATCCATCCTCAGGTGCCCCGCTGAGGAATCCCCTTTTACCTGAGAACACTGAATGGACACATCCAATGACACTTTCACATATCTGCTGGAGATTTGCTCTACCTACAGAGCTATTTCAGCCAACTCTTAGGGGCTCTGCGTTTCCCAAAGTCTCATGCTCCTTTTGGAGTACAAAATCCCTCAGCGTTTGTACTCCTGGGAAGAAGGGAAGCATGCAGCCTGTTCTCCAGCTGCTAGTTTCAATATGTAAATGTTGACATCTAGTCAAAGTAGTGAACAAACCCTAGAGAACAGCTCACTCATGGCTGGATGCCTGGGGATGGATCGAGTTGACTTCTAGTGCCATTGGAGACACTTAACAGTATCCAAGACAACATGGGATTGAAGCTGTGACACAGGACCCATGGTACACCATCTCCTTCTGCAGTAGATGCTGGCAGTTGACAGGAAAGGTAAGGGAGGGAGAGAAATTAAATATTCTTAAATACTAAATTCTGCCTGAAGCAGAATCCCACCCATAACAGGTCATAGTGAACACAGTTTGCATTCTGAGCTGAAGGTACAGGCCTTAATTTGCACTGTGGAATACCTCATGGAGTCATAAATATTGGAAAAGGAAAGTGAGCTCCAGTCAATAATGCCTGTCATTCACTGCAAAAGCAATGCCCTGTGAGAGGTTGCAGTGTCATTTCAGTCATTTTTGTTTCTATTCCCTCACAGCTTTTTGTCTGTTTGAATCAAGTGACCAAACAATTCACCTTTCAGAATCTGTCCTGATTTCTCATGGCAGCTTTCCACCCCCTCAAACCAGAAGAATTTAACACCTTCCTCACTCTCTGTTTCTTGAATCCACAATCTCAGCCCCATGTTCATCCCTTTGAACACAGAATCCTCCCAAACCTCTCTCTCAACTTCCCAAACCTCAGTAACACCTTTCTTACCCAGAATATCGTGTAGACTCCTTAATCTACGTAGACAATTTACAGCAGTCATTACCCCATGACCTCAATGGCAGCAACATCTAGGCATCATATGTCAATCCAATTCCAACACCACAATAGCTCCAGGCCCTTTTTTGGGATCTGTCCCTCAGATAAGGGCAGATCACACACATTCTCAGAGGCATAATCATTCTTTTTTTATTTTATTCCCTTCCTTTTTTTGAAGTATGCAAGCTGGAAACAAGCCATGACTGAGGTCAAGCTCTAAGGAAGATTGATTTTAGGTGGTACATGAGGAGTTTGAGGAATCCTTTCTATTTTGCCCCCTTTTTGAACTCCTCATGAAATGGATAAAAAGCACAGCTTTTCAAGTTCTCTTATTGAAAAACATAAGAGAATGAAATTCAAAAATACCTGTTTTCTGTAGTCACAGGAAGCTCAACCGCACATAATGTGTCCTTAAGTCCCTTCTTGTCCTTCACCATCACTTCAGTTTCAGAGTGATAAGCTTAATCCTGAGCCCAAGAGATAGAATTGGGCACATGTTGAATCCTTTGTTTATCTCCAGACACAAGAAACAACACCTCATAAGCTCTTCTCTTGCATTCCTTTTTTGCTTTGTCTTGGACTAGATTTGCCTCTTTAACAGCTTGAAGAAGGTAAATGATTTACAGTTGTTTTTTTCCAGCTTCTGTAATCCTTTATCACTTTCTTAAATAAATAAAAAATTAGAGAAGAAGGTTTGCCAATGAAAGAACTACTGTAATTAATACTGATATGGTTACCTTTTACTCAGCTATCAAGTGACCTTTCTGGAAGATGTATGGGAAAAATAAAGATAAGATTAAGATGCTCCAGAAGCATCTTGACCAACCTTAACAACTGAATCATAAAAGGAACTTCTGGTGTGGGGTAAATTTTGTTGCTGTTGTTGTTTTACACCCTCTCTTTATTTTATGATTTTCATATTTTTTTTAAATTTATATTTTAATTAGAGGTTTAGAGGGATATCTTAAAATATACAGGTGGGAAAATAGTGGTTTCAGAAACCAGATGTAAGACAAGACTCTGTTTCATAGGTTATTTTTCATTTTCATGACAGTTATCATATCTCCTTTGTCACCTTAAACTGACAGTGTTGTCAACACTGCCCTGTTCAGGCACCTTTTTACTTTCTACTAGTGCAGGTCTTAAAGCTGCAACTCTGTCAGAAATTTCTAAATCTGGGTAATTTTGGCTAAATGGGTTTGAAGATGCACTCATGAGTAGTTCAGGCAGTATTTCCAGAGGGAGGGGGCAAACAAATTGTAGCAGAAGAACGTTAGTGTGCACCTGGGACAAGATGGATGCTATAGAATCAAAGGATGATTTGGGTTGAAAAGGACCTTAAAGGTTATCTGGTTTCACCCCCACTTCCATGGGCAGGGACACCTTCCACTAGAGTAGGTTGATCCAAGCCCCATCCAACCTGGCCTTGAACACTTCCAGGGGTGGGGCAGCCACAGCTTCTCTGGGCAGTGCCAGTTCACACCCAGCCTGTCGTCCACCATCACCCCCAAGTCCTTCTCTATAAACTTCTGCTGCACAATTTAAGACTTTATCCACAATTTCAAATGCAGATTAGGAAAGAGGAGAACGCTTTCTGGGAAAGCTACTGAAAATTGGTTCCTTCAAGAAGTGGTGGCTACACAACACACTAGATTTTATGCCGGGAGTTATACCTCTGTCAAAGAAGAAAAGATCTGTGGCCTCAGAATGATGAAATTTAGAACCATTTTCTTAACTTTTTTATGAAGATTAACAAGAGCTTGAGAACACCATTTCCAATAGCATTTCTGAAAGGCAATGTAATGTTCAGACTACTCCTTGCTCCCAGAGAAAACATGGGCCCACTTTCACATCACCCAAGTTCTACCAGAACCTGATGTTTTCTCTTGAAAGCACTTTCAGAAGCCTAGAGCACACCTTCTTAGGTAGGGAGGCTTGTGTGATGAAAACCTAAATCTTGCTGATTTTCCAGTTTACTCTTATGATTTTTAGATTTAATCCAAATTCAGTGGTCTGAGATCATTCCTGAGAAGTAGACAGAGCACTTTAGACCCAAACCCTCTGTAACTTCAGTAGCCAATGGTCCTGCAGGTCCTTTGAGACACTCTGCAATAAAGGTGTGATAAACTATGTGCATCTTATTCTCCAGAAAACCTTTCATCATAAGTTAATCCCTTCTGGAACTCAATTCTCCATGTGTAAAATGGAGATCAGAGCACCCTTATTTAAGTATTTTGTATGGATGATGTCAAACTGTACAGAAGCAGTGTGCAGTCTGTTCCCAAGTTTCACCTTAAATTTAGAGAATGTTCCCCAATATCTTCTCGCAACTTCAGTTGTTTTTTTCTTGTTCTCTTTGTGGTCAACAAAGAAAACATTGGCTTAATACCTTTGTAGTAATAATAATAAAAATAAAAAAGATTATGATGATGATGGTAAATAGCTATAACTATCTCCTAGCTATTACGAGGTTATTTCCTTTCTATCCTCCAGCCAGTGATTCAGTTGTCCAAACACAGACACATGGCACCATTTCAAATTCCTCAACGATCCTGCCTGACCTCCACCTTCCTCACATCATCCTACTAGGGTTCAATTATTCTAGGCAACCATATTTTGGTAACTCAATCAAGATTCCCTTTTCTAGACAACGCAAATTTAACTCCTCCACAGTAGCGTTGCTTTCTAGATCTTTCATTGTCCTTCTCTTGATCTTCATCTTTTATATGCAATGCCCCGTACACAAGGCTCCAGCTGAGCATATTAATTATCATCTGAGACTGACACACAGCCATTCCATCAAAACAGCTCAGAAGCGAACGTGTTCTTTTTTGCTCCATTACCATTCACCCTCATCTTAGTAAAATTTCAGCTTCAATGTTGTTGTTTTCTCACACTACTATCTAGCAAGTCATTTCTCTGTTATATGAATTCAATTTCCTCCTCAGAAGTGTAGCATCTTATGCTGTTTTTTGTTAGTATTGAAACACCCCATGAACTGCACTTCAAATCATTTCTCCAAATTTTTTGTTCAGCCTTCCACTCTGGTCACACCAGGACTCAAGACCTCTGCATTTTCCCCTCCCAACAGTTAAAACCATAGTTCAGATCAACACCGAAAGGGATAGCAAGGCTCAGGTTTAACAGAAACGTATTTATTGGTGTCCTGCTAGTATTGCAAAGAATCTCTCACGAGAGTCCATTGAGACATGTTGATCAGCTGCTGAAAATTCACGCCTGACCAACACAGAGGAAAAGGAGAAGAGAGACATGAAACAAATTGCCTAAAAGTAAACAACGGAGCCTCTTGATGGAGAAAAGTATCTAAAATGAAACTTAAGCAGGAAATCAAGGTTCAACCTTAGCACTGCATCAGCTGTCACTGCTTCATTCTTTTATGATTCACTGCTGTACTGTTGCTGAGATGAAATTACCCAAACCAGGATTTCACAAAGAATAAAGTAGTGCTTAAAGGAAGCTCCAGAGCAACTGTGCATCCTTTCAAGAAAGATCTATTTAATCACTGATTTCTTCTTTTCACAGGCAGACAAAATGATAATAAACATTAAGGAAAGATTGCTAATTTGTATCTATCATAGCCTATGATTTCAAAGCTTAACAAGCAAAGCAATCCAAATACAGTCAGTTGCTTTTTTCCCAGTGTATTTTAATTCCATTCTGTACTGTGCTAAACCATAAATGCTGTTCTGAGATACATTATTTTGTTGGCAGTAAGTTCTGCCACTGTTATTAAAGAATTGTAATATTTTGAAATTGAGAAGATTTATAAGATCACCAAGTCCACTTTCCCTCCGAGGAAAAGATACAGTGTCCCAGGAGGACCAAGTCTTATACTAAAATAAGGCTACCTGTAGATTGCAGCAAACACTGCCCCTTGCTGATGCCTATCTGTGCTACAGTTTGCTTTACCCCATCAAAGTCCTGCTGAATTCTCTCCTGGAAAAGTTTTATCATCCTGGAAAAGTGTTTAACTTCTGTCATACAGACTGCACACAGATCAGCAGGAAAACAAACCCAGATCACAGACATCTCTTCCTATCACCCTTTCCTGGGGTAATCATGAACAGATTGCAGAAGGACAGATTTTTTTTGTTTGTTTTTGAAGGTCCATTGCATCAGATTCTTATCTCATACCACATGTGATGGAACTGGGCATGTAGAGTATAGTCCTGCAGCACACATCCCACAAGCCTCGTAACTCTCCATGTAGTCAGATTATCTCCCAATGCAAACTAACTTACCCCTGAATTTCTGTTCCTGCCAGGATGAATTTCTTATACTTTTCCAGTCAGCCTAAAGCTCTGAGAAAGTACCAGGGCAACTTCTGGCATTGCAGTGAAGATGCAGGAAACTCATTAGTCTGAGCAACACAGGCTGAGATAGTTCCTTCCACGGTTTCAGACAACCCTTGGGCAGAAACCTCTGCCAGTCTGGAGATAAAACCTGATGTGGAAACTGTACTGATTGTACCTCAGAGCCAGCAGACATCAGACAGCCTGCACAGGGTTTTTTGGTTAGGAAATTCCATGAAAGACGAGATGTGCTAATATAAATGTCTCAGACTTAGAGGTTGAACCTTGGAGTCATACATCTGGGTGAAATTAGGAGGAACAGCAGGGAGAAAGTTCAATCCAATGGCTTCTGAGTAAAACCTGGGCCATGACCAGGATTTATTGACAATGTATTCCCACTGTGAAATGGCCCTCAGGGACTCAGTTGTCAAAATACAGATATACATTAGTTACCAGCTGGGGAGTGAAAGTAGATCATCTGCAATACTCCCCATTCTGCACAATAAACCTGAGTTAATTAAGAAATTCCTCTGAAGTTAATTTGAAGAGGATCACAGAGAAAACTAACAACTGCAGTCTCAGAGTCATGAAATGGTTTGGATTGGAAATGACCTTAAAGATCATCCAGTTCCAACCCCCTGCCGTGGGCAGAGACACCTTCTACTAGAGCAGGTTGATCCAAGTCCCATCCAACCCGACCTTGAACACTTCCAGGGATGGGGCAGCCACAGCTTCTCTGGGCAGTCTGTGCCAGGGCCTCCCCACACCCACAGTAAAGAAGTTTTTCCTAATCTCTAATCTAAACTTGCCCTTTTTCAGTTTAAAACCATTCCCCTTCGTCCTATCTGATTTCTTTATTCTTCCAGAATGGCAGAAGCTGGCTGGTAGAAGTTTGCTTAAATAGGAATATATATCCAAAACAGGAAAAAGGAAATCTGACTTATGTTTTCATGTGCCCTGTGCTAGAACTCGGTGCCAAAAGCTACTGCTGATAGCGCTAACAGACAAACAAGTTCCCTTTTCACAAAATAATATGCTGAATCAGAAGGAACCCACAAGGATCATCGGGTCCAATTTCCAAAGGTAGGTGATACAGTATGTTTCAGGACTGAACTGTGATAAAACATGATGTACTGGAACGATCTCACTGGGTTTGTGAAAGAAGAGGTTGAGGCCAGAAATCAATTTAGTAGTAGTGCTCAACAATTGTTACGAGTAGTCAGCAAAAAACCAACAAATTTGTTACTATTTTCCACAGAGGCCTCTAGATAAGGCAGGTTACAATGAGTTTTAGATCCCACTGCCTTCATTTGCTGATCATCCCAAATTCAAGCATTTAGACTCCATCATACTTATGCACGTTGCTGGTTCTCTGAAGATAACCTGTCTGTCTGCTGTGTTCACCACTTGAATTAACACAACTCCTAAACTTACTTTACTCCTTAAATCTTACTCCTTTTTTCTCTCTATCAGTAATCAGCTGTAATTTTCTTTCTTATCAGTCTAGCACCATGAAATGCTGGGAAATATTATCAGTTCTGTCTGCAAGGAAAGGAAATGATAACTGTCAGTCTGCCCTATATTCTGGAGAGCTCTTTTGCACTCCAGAAACAAAGCTTGTGCTGGCAGTTTGACAAGCTCTTTTCTTTAAGTTGAAAGGAAAAATAATAAAAAAGATCAATAGGAAGTGTAAAACGCATGGATTTTAGTGAATTGGAATTATTTTCTTGTGCCACTGCAGGCAGAGACTGACTACAGACTCACACGAAACTTTAACTCAAGCTTTGGCCACGGATGCGGTAATCCAAATATAGTTCTTGGAAATAAGGGGTGTTATAGGAGGGTTAAGTGACAGATCAGATTTTGCATTTTTTGTACACCAAAGAAGCCATTAGGCAAGAGATGCCCACCGACATAAGGCGTTAAACACCCAAGCACTTCTCATATTTTTCTATACAGGAGGTTAGGGAACATTCCCATGGAACACTTTCTCCTGCATCGATTTTCAAGCCCATCAAGACCACTGGCCTCCTGACCCTGAGATCAGCTCCCTGAGACCATGGGACCTGAGACCATTAACAATTGTTGTTAATGAAGACAGAGGTGGTTATTATTATTCGTTATTTAAGTTAAATTACATTTTTCAATTAATAGGAATGTCAATGGAAAATGGAGTTTTAAGAGGACTGGAAACACCTGCCTGTGCAGTTAGAATCTGGGTATGGTTGCAGGTGAGAAAGAATGCACGGATATGGCATAAAAATTTCACATTTTTATTGAATAAAATTTATGCAGAAAGGGGGCTGAGAACTCAAACACACCTACGCAAGTCACTTTGCCTCAAATACGACACTGTGTGTTGATCCAAAATGCATTTTTTCCTTATTCTGGAAAAAATCTTCTTTCTTCCCTTCTCTTTACTTTTATGTTTTCTTTATCTAACCACTTACCTGAGCACCCTATTCTATTTTCAAACACGTTATTATAATGACAGCTATTAACTGAAAGATTAGGCTTCCATAGGTGCTATTTAAACACAGTCCACATCCACCAAAGAGCTTTTCCCGAGTAATTCAGGGAGAAAGGCTATGAGCAAGCAGCATCCTATATAGAAGAGATGTTCTGTATCCTTGTCCTTTCTCCACATCCCTGATTACCTGGTTATTTATTTTTATGCTGGGCAGAGATTTCACTCTTTAGAGGCACTTTAGCAGACTGTTACTAATTGCTTCATTGACAAACTCAGGAATAGTCTTTTCACTGGAGCAGGAGCTCAGCATTGTCACAGCTGTTACCACTCTCCTTTGTTTCTGAACGTTTTCCTGGAGTTTTTACTGCAGGTTTACAAATATTCTTTAACTTTCCTGTATTTATTGTCTGCAAACTCTGTGCAGAAATATCCTCCTTAAAGAACAAACAATGCAAGGCACAACAGTAGCAGAGGTTAAAGGAAATATTCAGCCGGCTGACTAATGGAAGGAAAAATCAATTATATGGACAACACTTCAGAATCTTTATGTTGTCGGTTTTTGTTGTTGAGGGTATGGGGTTTTTTCCCTGTCCTTGGGAAAGTTCCATCTTATGCAACATTGCTATTAAGGTACGGCAGCTCAACTGAAAATAGTATTGACTGGTATATTGCAAACTCTTCTGGGCTGGCACCACATTTCTCTTTATGTTCAAGCAACTTAATTGTTATTGAGGCCCCTGGACAGTGCTTTTAGAAGTGCACCTTTGTAAGACAGTAGGGAATTTGACCAATAAGTTCTGAGTATGACAGGAAATAACGGTAAATCACTGGAAATTGTAATGTTTTCATATGAAAGCGGGGATGCAAAATGAGAATAAGCTTAGTGGAGGTGTGGGAGAATTGCAGTCAGAAAATTTTTCCCTCAGTGTTTTAAATTGCTGCCCAGCAACTCAGCTGCTGAACCCTGTTCCTGTAAACACAAACTCAACACTAAAATCATAATGTACACCATGGAGACAACAAAATGTCCCTTTAGAATCATTTTCCTTTGTGGTAATTCTGAGGAGACTTGTTTTATGCCTTTTTTTTTTTTTATATTTAATCAATTAATTTCTTGAGCTCCTGAAATTGCTCAGAGGCAGTCTAAATTTTCCAACTCAAGTTTTTCTTACAAAAATATATGCTGAGTTCTCAAAATCCCCACAATCTTCTAAACAAGCTACCTTCAAAAATATAGTGTTTAAGCAAAAAGCTGAAACAGTGCTTTTCGGTCTCATCAAAATGGATTTTTTTTCCCCATTAACATTTGGATTTTTGCTTTACTAAATCACCAATTATAATTTCATTTTTTTTATTATGTGTAATATAAAAGGAAAGTAATGTTCTCTTGGTTTTTCAGCTGGAATATCATGTACACACTTGAACATTTAACCTCAAGAAGGGACGTTACTGGAGCTATTCAGATGAAAAAGAACAAAATTAATCTAGAAAAAAGAACCTATGAGAAAAGACTCAAGAAACAAAATGTGTTTAGCTTGGTGTCTTTGGATATGTGAAAGATTTCTGAAAAGGAAGAGAATACAATGCCTTTTGTTTTGATTTTTAGTGGGTACTTCATGAAAGACACCAAAAAAAAAGACAAAGTTTACAACAAGAGAAGAGGGATGCAGCTTAAATGTGAAGAAAAAAATTGATATTGGAAAGGCTGACATTGGAATACATTACTTGGATTGGTGTGGAATCTCAATTTCAGATTTCTTGATCAATTTGGTCAGAAAAACAGAATGTGAGAAATTACAGATGACACTAAACTTCCATTTTTACTAAGGAATTAACAAGACTTATCCTAGACCTTTCTTTGCTCAATTTTCTATGATCTTTTGCATTATTTTTTCTTATTACAATGCATGTATGACAGTGATTATTCATCACAATCCTTTGCAGTTCTTTAGACTTTAAATGGAATCAAGGTTAAATTTTGAACCAGTTCTAATGCTGCTGTTAGGGTTCTAAAGACAGAAAGAAGGGTCAAAGGGTTACGTGCAGCTCAATAAATGAGGGTTTCCTGAGGAGACTCTTACCAGCAAGAGAATTAAAAGTCACTGCATCAAAGGTTTTAGCAACTCTTGTTATTCATTAACAGTAAAGAGACTATTTATCCTGTGCAAAGATGGTTAAAAGGTCATGCAATAACACTACTGGGAAAAATAATTTCATGGATTTATAAATATATCACATTCCACCCCAAAAGAAATCTCTCTGCAATTGTAAGAATTAGCAAATGTTTTGACTGAATTCCATAGTATATTAGTTCCCTGAAACTTCACATTGAATTACCAAGGGAATAAAAAAAGGGAATGTTAGAGGATGTTCAGAAGCAATTACATCAATTGTTCTCTGGAGCCCAAACATTCAGCAAATAAAGTCAGTGCTAATTGCTCCACAAAGCAGACGTTCCGAATTTGGATTCTATCCAAAGCGCTGGTGTCTGCTCCAGGTTCCTCTGTTGCGAACTCGTGCAGTCCTGTGCCTGGATGCAAAGGTCAGTCTGGTCGTGCTTCATCTTCCCCTTGATCCCTTGGTTTCCACTGGGGCCTGGCACTGTGCCCTTCACCACAGGAAAGACACTGAGCTGCTGGAGCGTGTCCAGAGATGGGCAGTGGAGCTGAGGAAGGGTCTGGAGCACAAGTTTGATGAGGAGCAGCTGAAGGAACTGGGGGAGACTCAGCCTGGAGAAAAAGAGGCTCAGGGAGAACCTTCTCACTCCCTACAACTCCCTGACAGGAGGGTGCAGCCAGGTGGGAGGCAGCTAAAAGGTGACAGAACAAGAGGAAATGGCCTCTTGTTTAGATTTAGACTGGATATTAAGAAAGATGTCTTCACTGAAAGGGTTTTCAAGCATTGAAGCAGGCTGACCAGAGAAGGGATGGAATCACCATCCCTGGAAGTGTTCAAAACCAAGTAGATGTGACACTTGGAGACGTAGTTTAGTGGTGGCCTTGGCAGTGATGGCTTAACAGCTGGACTCGATGCTCTTGGAGGTCTCTTGCAGCCTTAATGATTCTGTGATTCAGAAAAAGGTTGGGAATCACTATTATCTGATGAATAAACACATAATTAATGTTATTTACACCTTTTTTGTTATTTATATCTTTTTTTTTATCTAGACCTTCATTGTGTCACGCTGTCCTTAGAGTAGACAGAAAGTCACAAGGACAGTTGTAAAGATGGCACTATTACTCCTGTTACCAACAACAGGGTGAGAGCTCAAGGATGGGCAAAACTGGGAGTATGTACAAACACAACACAAATTAGGATGTGCACATTGACCTTAAACTATGACTGTGTGCCCATAGTTGATTTTTTCTGTGTTGAGGGGAGTCTCATCTTTCCAGATTTGCTAAGTAGAGTTGAAGCAGTCAAATTAGACTCATTGCCAATTATTCTTCATGTTGTGGTAGAAGAAAGTGACCCCCATCAAGTAGAAGACTCCAATGAGACAGGGAGTTTCCTGGCACAGAACAGAAGATTCCCACTGCCCTCAAACATGAAAAAATGTTGGTATTAAACACCACATGCTTTATTGGAAAATTTTTGTTTTGCTGTTTGCAGTGAGTGGCAGACAGTCCCTTTATTTTGTCATCTGAAAATTTAGAAGAAATAAAACCTAGCAGCTATTTTGTCTTTTATGTATCAAATACACATCGAAATTCACAGTTTTTGGGGTGGCTGAGGTCAGTTGGCTTGTTCAGCCTGGGGAACAGGAGACTGAGAGCAGATCTCATTGTGATCTGCAGCTTTCTCACAAGGGAAGCAGCGGGGCAGGCACTGATCTCTTCTCTGTTGACCAGGGACAGGACTCAAGGGACTGAAATTGCGTCAGGGGAGGTTTAGGCTGGATATTAGGAAAAGGTTCTTTAAGCAGAGAGTGGCTGGACACTGGAACAGGCTGCCCAGGGCAGTGGTCACAACACCAACCCTGCCAGAGTCCCAGAAGAACTTGGACAACACTCTCAGGCACATGGTGGGACTCTTGGGGCTGTCCTGTGCAGGGCCAGGAGCTGGACTTTGATGATCCTTGTGGGTCTCCTCCAACTCAGGATATTCTATGATTCTGTGAATTATGATTAAATTATATTTGTGGTTTTTTGTAAACATATTTAAAATACTTTTGCTTGTCTTCATGCCCAAGAATGTTTCACTTACCTATTATAAAATTAACATTGGGAAAATTACATCTTTCCCAATATGTTCATCATATGGAAAAAAACAGTTTATTTGGCTCACTTTTACCAGCACTCATTAATTAATTCTCATAACACTCTTGTAAGTATCAGCATCTGTTAAACATTAGCTCACATAGACAGATGAATCCTTTGTGGCTTTGTTTTGCATATTTGTTTTTCCTCAAAGACACTTGAGACTTAACAAGTTTCTTTAGTACTTGGACACTAGATCTTCCTTCCAGACTTTTAACATACTTAATGCTGGAACTCTGAGGAGAGGTGTTTTTAATTTCACCCTTTGAAATATGGACCACCATGATAATAAAAACACTGAAAAATATATGTCTATGTGTAAACCTTTGTACATTGTGGCAATACTCCCTTCTTCTCCTTGTCTGAACTGCCCCCACTTTACATTGAGCTTATCTTCAGTTTCCTTGCATAAAGCAGGCTTCAGGTTTAGATTTTTTTTTATTATTACAATTGCTACTAGTCCTTTTCTTCCACAGGCACAGCTCTTCTATTCCTCATCTTTAACAGGAACAGACCTCACAGACCTCACCTTGGCCACCACTGCCCAAGCACCCCACATAAACTTCTTTGAGATTCTTCTGCCTAAACATGAAAGTCTGCACCTTTATCTGTGTTAAATATTTGGATTTCTTCTACAGTCAATACAAATCCTCCCTCCCCTTACTTCTACAGCATTATTTATCTCATCATAGAAAATACTTCCAACCTGAACAGGAGAATCAGGCTCTAAAATGCCCATTCTCCCCTTTCACTGTGTAGTGATTCTGACTCACCAGCTGAGGTGGGAGTGTCAACCATACCCTTTAGCCTTCACAAAAGGCTCCAAAAACCTGCTGTTTGCTTTAGTTACCTTTAGACCTATCCAAAATTAGATGACGCAAAACACAACAAAAAAACCTTAAAACTAACTTTTCTTCCAGGCTCATTTTCGTTTTGATCTTTCCTGGAACCTTCATCAAGAATTTTACTGTTCTTCTGCACATGGTTTTCCTTTATAATGATGAGGATGTGCTGAAGTCATATTGTCCCATGCTTAGATGTTTTCTTTCTTTTTGAGATGGTCAAGAAATTGAAAAAAAAAAAAAAGGCAACAAAACCCCAAACCCAAACAAAACAAAATAAAAAATTCCAATAAAAAACACAAACCAAAATAAAAACCATCAAACCCTCTCAGATTCTTTTGTCATTTTGTTTTTCTTTTCTGCTTTCTTTATCTCTGAACATTGTGCTCTGCTCTTATTGACAAATCATAAGCTTCTATTACCTTAGTAGCTTGTTATGGCACTTTTCAGCACAAAGAAATGGTAGAAAACAGATTTATTTATGTATTAAAAATTAGATATGTTTTCAGATTTTTACTCTGCCCAAGAAAGGGACATTCAGGTGATTTTGATCCTTTTAGTCTAATCCTGTTCATGGGTAACTCTCTGAGATCCAATCTTTTTTATCCTCCATTTGACCATGGTGAAGTAATACATAGAATAAGAGATAGCTAGGAAGTCTTATGGTACATCCTGTTCCAAAAATGAAACTGAAATTCCTAAACACTCTGTAAGGTTATCATAGACTTACTTTATGCAGTCTGGTAGCACAAGGGGGTTAAAGCTGGAGACAAAACTGAGTTCCAGCTGTGAAACTTATCTGGCCGTGTTTTCTTTATCCCACACCTTTAAACCTCCAAGACCTTCCTGTCGAGAAAAATAAGTACTTTCAGAGACAGGTACAACATAGGTCTTTTAAAGGACATCTTCACTTTGTTCTTTTGTTGTTTTATACTAAAATAATTCCAAGTGAAGGTAACCCAATGAAATTCTACTTTTTGCATGGAAACAAAACAGCCCTTACCAGTGCTTTAACCATTTAGAGCCGGGGATATTTACAGTTTTTCTGACCAGCAGAAGCTTGCATTTAGTTTAAAGATGCAGAGAAGTTATAGATTTCCTCTGAAACAGTGTGAGGAGATGTAACTGAAACAGTAAGGGGAGATGTAAAGCTGTTGTGCTCCCCAAAGCTGCAAGCAGGCTTTTAGGCTATCTGTTGCTGAATTCCAACAGTCCCACTTTCACTGCAGTTACAAAACTCCTAACATTTCTAAATTCACATTTTTATCTTTCCCACCACCTGAGAATGCCATCTGCTGTTTATCTCAAATATATTCAACTTTCCATGGTGTATTTTTTTGGGACGTTCTCAAATTCCATTTTGGCTGGACTTCGTTTTTCATTTTGTTTTATTTTTGGCTTATTTATTTCGTGATGAAACCGTGCACAGTGCACGGCACACATGGGTTTCGCTGTACTGTTCCCTTATGTTGCAATTCCTCAGTGCATTTTAAACAAAAAGGATGGTTCTTTGAGCTGCTGGCCACAACCCTTATTAGCACCCGTGAAGAGATGGTTCATGGGGATTAAGTCACTTTTGAAATGCTTTTTCTCGATCTGTGATACAGCCAGTGCACAACCAAGAATGAAGATGCCCAGAGCAGTTATTATGTATTTCCTTGAAGAACATAATGACTTGCCAAGCAGAATACATTGGGATGCATTTTCCTAGGGGTTAGTGACTTTTTGACAATTAGAGTTTTGTTGGGGGGAGTTCTCTTCTTTAATTTGTCAAAGAAATGCGTTTGTTTCACAACAAGTCTTCTTAGGAAGCCTTTCCAAGCTCCATGTGGAAATCCAGTCAGAGTGGACATTGATTATGTCCCACTTCAAATCACAGGTTACATGCTGATAAGTGCTTTGCTCATGAGGCATTTTGATATGGACCCTTCTCAATCTATTCTTTTAGTAATGGCTCAATTTAATTCTTTAAAGAAGGGTGAGATTCATCTAACCCAGCTGTATTTTCTAAAATCCAGCGGTCTAACCATAGTAATCAAGGCTTCAGCCACAGTCAATGGAAAGAAATAGCTGAATAGGGCAGCTACCTGCATTTTAGAATGACACAAATCTTTCTTTGACACTGCCTCTCCTATGGCTTTACAAGAAACTTGGACCATTTGCTTGATGAAACAACTAGATTTTAGATGGCTGGACTTCAAAAAAAGTATGAGAATTGAAATTAAAGGGGGATAAGTCACTGGTGATGTGCTCCTAAGGTCAATATTTGGGCCCATACTCTTTAAAATATGGCCTCGATGATGGGCAGGAGTTCATTTTCAGCCAGCTTGCAAATGATAGAAACCTGAGAGGATTGATTGACAGAGCAGATGTTTATATATTACCTTTTAAAGGGACCTTGATAGGCTGTAAAAATGGGTCATCAGGAAAGTAATGAAGTTCAACAAAGGGAAATGCAAAGTCCAGCACATGGGGAGAAACAATCTCATTCATCAGTATATTCTGTGGGCTTTTACTGCTGTGTGGAAGTGCCTAATGCGGGGTTTGGGGCATGGGCTGGAGTAAAGACAGAACCAGACTTCTTCTGAGTGGTGCCCAGAGACACCACTGGTATGCCCGTGAGGTAACGGGCGTAAACTGGAATACAAAAAGCTCCACTTAAATGTAAGGAAAAGAATTTTTTACTGATCAAACACTGGAACAAGTGGCCCAGAGAAGCTGCGACATTTCTGTCCCCAGAAATATTCGAAATCCGATTGGACACGGCTCTGAGCAACCTGCTCTAGCTGACTGTGCTCAGGCTGGGGAGGTTGGAGTTTGTGCTCTCCAGTGGCCTCTCCAAAAACAACAGTGCCATGATCCTTTGAAGATCCTGCAGCTTAGTAACTTCTTGACATTTTTAATCCAGGTCTCGCAAACCTTAATTGAAAGCTACTCTCTCCCTGTCTGTCGAAAGAGACTTTAAAGGTCTGAATTTCTGTATGCAGAAGAAATAAAACAGAGGGTGCAAACTCAGCCTTGTCTCAGATAAGAAGTTATATTGTACAAACAATCCCAAGTCGGGGGTTCTCATTCAAAAATACTGCTTGGAGCCTGCTGCTGTACTGGCTCTAGAGAAATGTTGATCTTCACTGAGCATCACAGATATAGGTATTTACTGCAGTTTGGGATGAACCAGTGTACCCCCAGGCAGCCATACAGGACTGGGGGTTCGAAAATCTTGCTTAGCAGGTAAAGGTCAGATGATGCTATGTGTTTATGCAAAGGCAGCCGTGGCTCCTGGTGCTTTCTTTTGAGAAGGAAGTGATATAAAAAATAGTCTGCTCCTAATTGACACCTGCAGCAGTACTGCTTGAAAATGTTGAGGTCTTTTAAAATGCACTGAATAACACAAATAACTCAGTTGACTTTGTTAGAGTCCTGTGTTTCTTGTGTAGTGAATGTATACAGAGTGCAAAAAATGTGAGTTGGAGCTTTTCCTTAGAGCAGGATGAATTAGTGATCTTCCCAGTTTAATTCCTGTAGTGGTGCCTTCTTTGATAAAACATTTTTTTCAGTTCAGTGGACAGAGACTTCAGTCTACATCTAAACTGTGCATTTCTGAAAATCTTGCTTTAAATTATATGCAGAATCAATGAGAACACCAAGATTTCAGGCTTGGAGCAGGAAGGATTATCTAGAGGCTGGAACATAAGTCTGGAAATGAGGGGACCCAGGTTTATCTTCTTTCTCTCTCACAGGTGTTTTATGTTATCCTAGATAAGTCATTTTGCCTTTCTGTGCCTCTTACTCCCAGTTGTCAAATAACTCTTCCTTCTTTACCTCTGTGGGATATCATAAAGCATGTGAAGTGTCCAGATTTTATAGTATTAGTAGCCATAAATGTATCTTAGCCTGTCAATTTTACGCTGGTGAGGGTACATTTTGCTAGAGAATCCAACAGAGTTATTTTGTCATTATACTGCCTAACAGAGCAGAGTCAGCTCACAGTTTTGCAGAAATATAGATTGGGGGTTTGTAGAGTTTTTGCTTTATTTTTAATGTTTCTTTTGTCACAGGGGCGGGAGGGGCAGGGCAGAGTAACTTCTAGCAAAATTAGGAGACAACGAGGGGAGGCAGCCAAACTGGACACACCTTAATGTGTCTTGGATGGCCCAGGGCACCAGTGGTTGGGTTACTGAATCAGAACCTTGTTCTTGTATTTCTACAATTTATCTGAAATAAATCCAAAATACACCCATAGAGCACATGTTGGATGTTTATTGCTATCTGATTTTAATTACAGAGTGTGGTCTCACTCAGAGCATCAGTTATGATGTTCATTTCTCATTTTTGATGCATCTCATATTTGGGTTTGGACTGTTCTTCTGTACAATAATTAACATTACGGTAGAACTATCAGAAAACACTATCAGGGATGGAATTTATGGGACATTCATTGTCTTAGGTATCTAATAATTTAACTACAATTAGGGGCCTGAACACCATTGTGATTTTGTCTCTTATTACTCCGGTATAAGCAGTACACTTTAGAAGAAGAAGGAGAAGAAATGAGGAAAGAAGAGCTAACTGTCAATGTAATAACTTGCACCAGCCAAAACAAACAAACAGAAAAAAAAAAATCCAATTTCAAATAATCTCCAGTGGAGATTTCTAGCCTAATTTGCTCATGATAATGGATGAGTAGTTCTTCCCTAATTGGTAGTTTCCAGTGGGAGTATGGGCTCTTTTTGTTCTCTGATCGCCTCGGACATTGCTGGAGTAATGTTTCAACTGATAGTCTGACACTTCACTCCCACATTTTTCCTCATACTACAATTTCAGAGTCAGTTAAGTCATCTGATGATGCTGTTTAATTCTCTTATAAATATCAGGTTTGCACAATGGGAGAACTGCTGCTAAGAAATTATAGCCCAACAGAACAATTTGGACATTACTTTGGATGACACACACACGTCTATTATTTCAAAATTATTATTGTGGTGTTTTCATATAATCTTTGATTAAATTGAGTAGTTATCTTCAGAAGAACTACAGTAACTATAACCCAGTTCTGTACAAACTGATTTAGTATTGGCAGTATGTAACCCTATGTAGTTCTGTTTCACCTCCTCTATTTTTTTCTCAGATTAACCAAAAAAAAAAGCAAACATGCACAAAAGAAATTAAATTGGTTTTCAAGCAGCAAAACATCTGTGTGGCAAAATCACATTTTTGCAAATATCACAGTTAACTCTCTTTGTGCTAAGAGATCAGTACAAATATCTTGAAAACATCTAAGCTACATGGAACAAATAACCTCTACCCCTAAGATGATAGGTATTTCTCTTCCCCTACCTCAAAGGCACATTATCCCACTGATGACTCTTGCAGGGTTTCTTGTACCTCCTTTGAAACATGAAACCTTGGAGATATTCTTCTATGCTAGAAAAATTACTGGCCTAATGGCAAATCTGCAATGCATGCATAATGAATGGTATCAGTTTTCCATTCAAACTCTATAGGATAAGTGATTATCTCACCCGTAAACCATTGTGAATTTTCTCTGAAACTTATCAGCCAGTCTTCTTATTTCGGTCTTTGTCTGTCACTGTCTTCAGCAGTTTGGGATGCACAGGAGGCTGAAACTGAACATGTCTTGCCCTGATTTTGCAGGTCTGTACTTTGACTTGTGGGACTCAAAACTTGGAAGAGGGAGTGACCCATATTTACACAATTTGTACTAAATGCCATTGTGACACCCTAGAGCAGCAAAGACATTCATATATGACCAGTAAATGTGACATTGGACCCACTGGATACCAGTGGCCTCCTGGAGAAGCATCAGGAGACCCCCTGAGATATCTCAAATGGAACCAGGTGTCCTAGGAGAGTAACTGAAGCATGGGGATGATTCCTGTTATATTTTAGATTCTACACCAGGATGAAATTAAACTTATCTTAGACATTTATCAACTGTTAAAGGAAGATAATTAACTTCCTACTGAGATCGAAACTGTAACTGTAAGTTTCAGCCTACAGATGAGACATCTACAGGTAGATACATATAAATTAGGTCTTGACAAGTGATTAATGTGTCTAAACTCTCTATATGAGGGTTTACATCTCTTTAGTCAATAAAAGTCCGAGGTCGTGTTAAGGTCCCTCAAAAATATCTAGTTCTGTTTCGCAGGATTGAGGTTTTCCCACAAGTCCTCCCACTGTCAGGTAGAACAGGTGAGTAAAACTTCAAAGTCAGAGAAGATTTTTATCTTGTGCTGACCCACCAGATTTGAGATATCTGTGAGGCAGGATACGTCACAGAACAATTTGATCAGAAGGGATCTCTGGTGGCTATTGGGTCCAACCCTGTGCTTAAAGCAGCAGCCTGCTGGTGCCTACAAGCCCCATGCACAAGAGATATGTGGAAAGGGCTAGTGAACTGCATCAAAATCATCTGTCATACCCCTTTTGGGGTGCTTTAAATGGACAGGTCCTGACAGAGAAGCTGTAGCTAGACCCCTTGCCTTATTTAAACTCAAGTCCTTTCTTTCTTCACATTGAAACAAAGCTCTTCCGAACTTGAATGGACACCCTTTGCCCCCTTACTGATTTCAGTATGAGGCAGCCATTCCTTGGAGTGACATTTTTATAGAAGAGTACATGTTTTAATTTACAGTGGATTCTTCTTAGGTGGTGGTAGGATACACTTACAACAGAATAAATTAAGGAGAAATAAAAGATTTGCACCCCACACTTCAACATCCAAAGAAAGTCGTACAAGTTTAGGAGCAGCAGGTGCTTCATTGCCTGAATGAAAATGCACTGAAGAGGGGCTGGGAGAGCCAGGAAAATCACTTGCTAATGTTTAGTCTTCTGTAGTTGTCACATTTAGGTACAAAAGTTTTTAATTCATTCAGCGAAACATAATGCAAAAGCAAACTTAAGAATTTTTATAAACAAGGGGATAAAATTTTAGGCACAGACTGGTGCAAATGCAGCTCCCTCTCTCCTTTAACTGACTGATTCCCATAAGGATTTCCTAAGTTCTGTTGTAAACTCCAGCAATGACATCTCTGAGTGAACATTTTTGCCCGTAGCTTATACTGAAATTACTTTTAAAAGCGAGAATGCTAGTATTTTAATGAAAATAGTTCCTAGTGACAAATGTGGTGTTGTTTTTCTTTATTTGAACTGACCATTTCCCATGGCTGTGTTTGTTCTTGTCAAACATGAGTATTTAACCGAAGGATATTATAGGTTTATATATGTAGGTAACAGATTTTGGCTTGAGAACAGAAGTTTTTAATCTTCAGCACAAAAAAAGGTAAGTGTTTCATTTTGTAAAGAAAAAATGGGTAAAAAGAATTATTTTGAAGGAAAAAAGAACACAAACATTTTCTGACCACGTCTATTAATAGAAACTGGTTTTCTTATTTGAAATATACATGGAAATTCTCAGATGCAAAGTGCAAAGGGGTTTTTTTATTCATAAGAAATTTCAGGAGACAAATGGCTTCTTTGCATTTCACCAATACGAAGCAGATCAAAACTGCGTACTTGGAAATGTAGCACTATCTGCAGGGACTAGGTGCAAAACTATTTGAAACTGCTCATTTCTTCTTCTGGCTTAGCAAAGCCTCTGATCATCCTGTAACTATAGCAACATAACCATAAGCTGCTCAATTTTAGACACTTTTTGTGTATTGTCTGTTTTTTTCCAGAATATAAAAAGATAATGAGAGAGAGGCACTCGGCTTTGTTTGCCTTGTTAAGTTATATTTAAATTATAAGTGATAAACAGAATGAATTAAAAATTATCCTGTCTCTAAATGCTTTAAATGTTAATTTTATTTACCTGAAGACTTCGAGGAGGTGATCCATTTTCCTGAGTGTGGGCGCATCATTCCATTTGAGAAGCCCTATGGGCTCCCAGCTGGCGTCCAGCTGCCATAGCACAGGGGTACACGTTTGGGAGCTTGAAGATGGCTTAGGTGGAACTACACACCCGTGTCTAGGTAGCTGAATTGCACCAAAGACTGGCCATAAATTTCTCAAAAGATCCTCCATTCCTGCCATCACGATGACTGGGTATTTACTTAACGTTAAACATCCAGATAACGGTAAGAAACAGCTTCCTGGAAGATGCTGAACAGGACTACATCTGGTCCCCAAAATCCTATAGATTTTTTCCACTAAACTTCCTTCGCTTGGAGTTTTCCTGAAATATTGAAACCCAAAAAATTCGTATTGGAATTTGTGGGTTTGTCTGCAGGTAGAGATTAAACTCAGCTGCCTGCACAGAGGTTTCTTATGCAATTTAAGAATGCCTGTTTTTTTTTTTTTCCTTGCCAAGCTGGAGCAATACGGGTTTTCTATAGGTCTTGTGCTTCATTTCCTGATCCTATAAGGATGTCACAGATGGCACAGAGCAACATGCAGTTCTGCAGGGGTAAATCAGCTGTCATGTGTGGATGATCATAACGAAAATTCACGTCAAGTAACGAAGATCTAATCAAAACAGCAAGAGTCAGCATCTATCCACACATGTACCTAAATATATGACTCTCAGTATTGTTTCAGTGCATAGAAGTGAAAACTATAACTGAAATTATTTAGGCATCTTAGGGTATTGACATATAGATGCAGAAATGAAAAAGAAGATAATGGGAAGATTGACTTCAGAGCAGCTAAAGGAAAAGTAGAATAACCTCAGCCATTTCAAACACCATAAACAATTTGGAAATTGAGTCAAGCAGTGACCATTTGTTTGCCCAGCTACCAGCCAGAGAGATTTTACTCATTCTTTTAATCCTGTGAGAGAGATGCAAATGACACGCAAAAGGATGGAACCTGAGAAAAATGCCTACTATTAATACTACAGTTTAAAAAGCAAAGTGAAACAGTTAGCAACTATCACACAGCTGACCATATTTCTAGTGCTGGCAAGAGAAATCAAACTTTTCAGCAGTGTCAAGTCAGATGCTTTGGTGTTACAAGTCTCAAGCTCACAGACAGGCCCAGTAAAAGACCCCTGTCCTTCCAGATACAGAAGCGTGAACGCTGATTGTTATCTGACCACTCAAGATCCAAAGAGTCAATCAGCACATGTCCAGCATGTCTGTTCACACTTCATTTCTGGACTTTCTCTGTAGTCGTTGGAAGGAAATAGAGAAACTCAGAGAGCAATTCACCACAGCTGGTCTAGGTTTTTCAGAATAGATTGAATCGTGTGTTATTAATTAATTTTTATTTGTCTCCATATTAATAGAGGGCAAAGGGAGCAGAGCCTACCCTGAGCCACATGGACCAGTCCTGAAGAAATGAACCATTTTTCAGCATGTTTTCATATTCACTCCCAAAGTCCAAAAGAGTAATACGTGCCTGCAATTAAATGAACCTTATATGACTACATAAAGATTCTATTTTTTCACTAAATGTCCAAACGCAAACCAGTATGTTTTTTTTATTTTTGTAATCATTTTGAGAAAGAGAGAACTCTCACACTGTATCTTGGAGAAAAGCTGTTCAAACTTTTGCTTGGCGAGACAGTGTTTTTATCTCAACTGATACTCATGCCATTATTCTTGTGGAAAACTGCAAAAGTAACTTATTTCTTTTTTCTTAAACTTTTCATCTTTTGAACCAACGCCTCTAGATAAAATGCATGAAAAGATGAAAAGCTCCTCCCCCTGCTTTTTTCTTTTGCTTCTAGATATTTTTCCTGTTCACACACACACAGAGAAAACTTTTTACCCCACCTCCTAGTTCTTAATTTACAAATAATAATGCATTACCTAAATCTTACTTTTTGCCTGTGAACATAATGTCTGTGAGCTCATATGAATGAAGGTAAATGCTTTCAAGACTAGGATATAGCTATGCAAGCATCCCTTTCAGTCGAGGTTTTCTCTAACTCCTTTTTTTTTGGTCCTTCCTCTACTACTTAAGCTAATTAGTAATATCCAAATGGAGGGGGAGGAAAAACTCTATATGTTCCAGATCTCCTGGAATATTTAGATTATTTAAGTGACTTAATGACATATCTACACCTGTAAAGAGTGAATGACTATAAACAAACACTAAATAATAGTATTTCAGTCACCCAAGGGCAAAATACTTTAGCATTGTATCATAGCACATACACAGTCATAAAATTGTGTGCTTGCTCAAAGACAATTATCAGGAGAGTCTAAAGTCACCATTTCTGACAAGGATTACGCATAATCTGAAAAATAGCTAGGACCACTGGTAGTCAAACTCCCGCCTTATTTTCAGTGGTTTTGATGTTATTATAATGGTTACCAAAAGACTTAAACACGGCTTTGCTTTCTCTCCTGGTGTCAGGCCTCCCGAATCATCTTTACCCAATTGTAAGTCACCAAAAGAGTTACTTACCTGCCTTCTTCTAATTCCCCCCTCCACAACCTCTGAGAATTCAGGTCTTCTTTTCTGACAGACAGACAAATGAAAATACTAACTAGAAATATTTCCTTAGGAGAGGCAATTCTGATGTGAAGTGCACCTGGTTTAATTTTCTTCCTATATTTTTTCTACGACAATGAGAAGTTGCAGATCCACCCCCAGACAGCTATATGTTCTTGCTCCAGAGCATGTTCTCCTTCTTCTTCTCCCTTTCCAAGGGACTCCAGTCCTGAGGCTAATAAGAATAAAAACTTTTTATGCGAAAGTTCTTACATGAAGGAGAAAAAAAACTTGAATAAAATACTCACATAGTACAGCAAATAGTTCCAGGAATAACTGGGATTTTTGGTTCAGAACTACAGATATCCAGAATGGTCTATTCCTTTAACCACATAATGGTTTGGTTTGAAAAGGACCTTAAAGATCATCTCATTTCAACACCCCCTGCCATGGGCAGGGACACCTTCCACTAGACCAGGTTGCTCCAAGCCCCATCCAACCTGACCAGAAACACTTCCAGGGATGGGGCAGCCACAATTTCTCTAGGCAACCTTTGCCAGTGTCTCACCAACCTCATAGGAAAGAATTTTGTCCCAATGTCTAATCTAAATCTACCCTCTTTCAGTTTAAAGCTGGGCTCACAGTCTTGCTAAAGCAGTTGCCAACAGCGGGTAGAAAAAAATTGCCCATTCAGTGATATTGATTTTGCTGATAATCTTCTTCAGCACGTCAGTTTTTTTTCTATGAGCTGCTTGGAACACGTCTGAAAAGTCTAGCTAATGACATGTGAAACCATATATACAGTAAAAACTATTACACTCTATGAAATGTGTCCTCGTAGTGTTATTAGGAGGCCTTGCTTCATTACAAATATAGTGTAATCATCATGGCTGATGGAGTTTAAACAAGAATTCACTGTGGTTTGTTTTGGTTCAGTAAAGACAGCGATGTCAAAGGTTTTGTATTTAGCTACAAACGTTTAAGACTCAAGGAGAGAGTCTAAGGGTAACCAGCATTCATGCAATATTATTTTCTTTAACAAGCACACCAGTGATTTAACAAATTCACCAATGATTCTGAAAACAGAACACAATGTGAAAAACTGAATATAAATACTTTAGGATTCAATCCAGAGACCTTTTAGTTCAAATTTCCTTTCAAACAGCTGCTGTGCCTTATTTATGCAGCATAAACAACCTATGAAATTACAATTTAGATTAGTGTATATTCATTCTTCTCTATACATGAAGTAGGAGTGCAGAAAAGTGTTAGCTCTTGATTTTAGGTGTGCTATTCAAGTCAGGTTTTGGACTTAAACGTCATCTATATTTCTGATGGGAATTCTGACTCTGTCTATTCTTTCTTTAATACTAATTTTTGTTGGTTGCTTATGTTGTTTTGTGCTTTCTTTTTTCCCTCCAAGAATGATAGCAATTAAACCAGCAACCAAGGGAAACTAAACTGATTGCGCTTTTCCTACATTAGAAATTGATTTAGGACTCCACTGTGAAGGAAAAGACGACTGCTGTGGAACTTACACTGGACATTATCTCCTCAATACATCAACACACACTTCATTTTACATATGGATTTATTGACTCTTAGACTCTATTGTTATACATGGAGAATTACTGACTATTAGTGTGCCACTTCTTTAATTACACTGAGTTATGGTGTATAAAGGAAAAACTACAGAGAAAGTTTGGATAATCTTGCTTAAATTACCATCATTATGGAGTAAAAGTGAGTCCATTTCTTAAGGGGAAACCAAATGTTGACGTAGCACCTCTTGTCAGAAACCAGATTCAATCACTTGGAGAGACTATTGTAGTGAAGATGGATATGAAGGGGTTTCACATATTTCCATGTGCTCAGCTTTGCCTTCAGCTTCTATCTTGGTTCCTGTGGCAAAGCAGGTCCATTGTATGCAAGGATAAAACATTCCTTACCTTCTTGTTAGTGATGATCATATATTTCACTGTGATATCACTGCCAGCAGTGTCCTAATATGAATGAATGGGATTTGGTCATTTGATGGATATTTGACTTTTTTTTAAATTAGGAGAAAAGATAAAAAGCAGAAAACTGAATTTTGAGTCCTTCTATTCAAGGTCTTTCTTACAGCAGCTCTGAAGTATGTTGCCTCTACATTTAAATTAAATTTAGAGTACGAGGAGTTGTTTTTTTTTCTGAGGTCACCAGGAAATCTATGAGATCTATCACCATAGAATTCCATTCAGAGGAATACCGTGGATTATTTTAAAATTAAATTTATTGAGATTGACGTAAAAAAGATATCTAGCAATTGATCAAACATTCAGCTTGTTTCTGGCTGCTGCTGGTGTGTCACTGTGATGTGCTGTCAACAGATCATCTTGCTTATCACTGATAAGGTTAACCAGGCTCATATTTGCTCCTTCTTAGTAACTAGGGGCTTATATTAAAAAATCGCAGTACCATTAAACTTCTTATGCTTACTTCTTTTATTCTTTTGTATTGGTCAGTAGTAGTGCCCTGATCTACACTTAAAAGAAAACAGAAAAAAACCCAAACAAACAAAACAAAACCAACAAAAACCAACAACAAAAGTCAGCAGAGCAGAAATAAGTCATTATTTAACAGTCACAGCACAGAGCTCTGCAATTTTTGAGTGATTTTCAAGGACTGTCTGAGACCTAATGCATTAAGGTCCTCCATGCCAAAGGTAATGATAAATAAAATTATGAAGTCCAGATCAAGAACAAATAGCTACAGTTAAGTATGAATGAGAAATGGGAGTTTCTGAACTGTGAGCAGATCAAGAAGAAATACCTGCAAACTGATAAGGAACAAAGCTTGTAACAGCAGGAATCAAACACACAGACACAACTGTTTTTTGTAATGAGATTCTTCAGCCACTTGATTAAAGGAGTCAAATCTGTGTTAAAGAAGGCCTCACACTTCTTTAAGAGAAAAAGATGATCCTTTCTGGCTATCTGTTACGTATTTATGTATTATGTCCCATCCCTGGAAGTGTTCAAGGCCAGGCTGGACGGGGAATGGAGCAACCTGGTCTAGTGGAATTGTCCCTGCCCACGGCAGGGGAGTTGGAGTGAGATGATGATTAAAGTCCCTTCCAACGCAAACCATTCCATGATTCTGAGGCTCTATTTCTAGAAGCTGTGAACTACTGAAAGCTGTGTACTGGTGCCTTGTCCTAACTAGGCCAAGGTGGATTAAGAGAACCTGAATACTCCAGATTCTGTCTGCTTACAACTTGCTCAGTAACATGTCACAGGAAGGAAATGTTAGGTATAAGGCGAGAAAGAAATTGTTAAGGTCTCCTAAATATTTTCTGTGAACTTTCTTGTGTAGGAACTTGTGTTTTCATTAAACATGCGCTAACAGTGTCTGTTTTCCTCAAACTTTCAATTTTTGTCAGATAATGAAACATTCAAGACTTTTCATCGAAAAGAAAATTTTGCGCAGGAAAGAATTCTGTTGTCTGACTGTATCCAGAAATTATCAGTTTCAAAAGATAATTTGCTAAGCTGAACTGCAATAAATACGATTATTTGCAATCAACACTACTCCTCACTGCGAAATCTGAGCAGTCTTTGCTAAGAGCAGAACTGACGAGCACATGCAAGCCATAAAGAGAACAAGTTCAACACACACTGGCACATTATAACTACATGGGATGCTCTGTGAAATTCCCATTTCTCCTGCTGCAATATCCACCCTGTCCTTTCCCTCTCACTATTTCTTGGAATGCATTCTCCTCCTCTGACGTCAATATTCAATCAGAATTCGTTTGCAAATGAAAAAGTCGAACGGGAGAGTCTAATTTGAATAACAATCAAAGGGTTACAGTTAATTGTAACTAAAAAGCTGTTTAGCTTTGCTTTAATTCTACAAACTTCGAGCACATTAACCTTTTAATAGGCCATCTTCTGGGGAAGGGACACATCCCAGAAAGTTTTGTACTTTTGTACCACCATAATATACACACACAGAAAGGATACCGGGGAATGGACGATCTCTGTTTGCCTTCAAGTTTCATTTTGCTCTTAATTGTTTTGAAACCACGAGCTTTTCTGCTCGGCTGAAGGCAGAACTGGAACCTGGTAAAGCAGGCAGTTTTTTTCATTTCTTCCGTGTTTTAGCTGTAATAAAAGAACCTTCCCAATTTCCTCATAATCTGCTCCATGTCAATTCCCTCAGGTTGCTAGCTTCATTCGATTTCTATTTTTAAACCAAGGTAGCTGACTCTTGTTCTTCTCAGCTACCCTTTGCTTAACCTCTAATTTGAATCTGCCAGTCTTTCCTGTTTGTCACTTAGGAGAAATGCACCAGTAAGTAAGAAACAAGTTCTTTGTGCAGAGGAGCAAAAGCCTATTTTAACTTTATTGTCTCATCCTATGCATCTTGCTGAGACTTTCACTGTGCTATTGTACAGTATCCTGTAATAAACCCATCAAAACCCAGAAAATGCATAAATTGAGGTTGCAGGTGTAATGATAGCCCAGACTAACAGTGCAGAGTAGCATACACTAAGTGAAATCCAGCACTTGTATAAATCAGTGGCAAGGTTGTCATCTCCTTCACTAAACCAGGACTTCATGTGGGTCTTTATAGGTACTGAGAGCATAAGCGATCCTTTTTCTCAAATTATGCGTCATTCAATACTGCAAATTCAAAATGTTATTTTAAAGGAACAGAAAGTACTCACATTCTCCCCCAGAAGCTGCAACATCATTGCTTTATAACCATAACCTAAGCCATTCTTTTTACTCTACTTTTAAGATTTTAAGGCACACTTAAAGCAGATATTTCAAGCAGTTTTCCTGTATTGTATATCTGAATATGGAATCTGATGTTACTTGTCTTTTGCAGTCAGAGCTGTGAGTAAAACAGCAGGTATTTCAAGACTTGCTGAAATTCATGAAAGAAAGCTCTCACTACTAAAGATAACTAAGGATAGGTGAGGATTGGATGAGGAAGAGGACAGACATGTCATGATGAATCATAGCAAAGAGATATTGGAATAATCTATAGCCAAAAAGTATCTATAAAATGTATATATACTATATGCTCTTAGGAAGAAAGTAAACTTCCTACCCTTATCTTGTGTGGCACAGCAATTTTTGTTTTCTCATGAAGAAATAGTATCTGCACTTTTTTTTGAAAATGCAGTTATTAAAATAAAATATCTTATCTGTTACTGGTGTCTAAATTTATTCAAAACTCTTCTTTAATCCTTAGACTATAGATTTTTCCTGGAGCCCATTACAGGCAACAAAATTTCTGCTCTGCTGCACTATAAGGGTTTGTTTCCCCTTCTACTGAATTCCCATGGAGTTTTTAACACTGACTTAACTAGGAGTAGGCTCTGGTTTTATTTTATATTCTCGATTTCAAATAAAAGTACATATTTCATAAAAAGAGCTGTTTGATGATAATAAATATTCTCACGCCTGGAGGACATGGGAGTGAAGAAATTATATTCCAGGAAACTGAAATTCAAGTTTTGCTTCTGAAGAGAAACGTCATGCTTGTGCTCAAAAAAAATCTAAAAAAAATCAGGAAAACAATAAAACAATAAAACCCTATAAATCAGGTGACGCTGATTCTGATCTATCTGTATTTTAGAAGTATAGCCTAGGGGATTAAAAACATGATAATACAAGTGGTGTCAACATTTCAAATAAGAAGGATTGTGTCATCTAGATAATGTGACCTCTGCAGAAAGACTGAAAGAAACTGCAGCTGTTTAAGCTTAACAAGCCGAGATGAGAGATTGAGATATTTGATTTCAGATATAGGGGCAATAGTTCTGCAAGGAAGATGGGAAAACAACAGTTGTCTTCCATTTTCACGATGCGTGGAACACACAAAGGAAAAGTTAAACTTCACCAAGGGAAAAAAAATATCCAGTTCATACAATAGGAGAAAATTCCTGTCAGGGTGATGAAGTGCTAGAATAGATTATTTCACCTGTTCTGAAAGGCTTCTAAGAGGAAAACAGGAGTTCAAGTGACACAGTATAGCTGATCCCATTAAGGGGCAGATGGCTGGATGAACTCAATATTTTTGGGCCTCTCATAGCCTGTTTTCCTCTGATAAAAAAACATTTTCCTTTTATAAATAACATTTAGAGAAACTGCCTTTGTTGAAGGTGAAACGTATTGGAGGAATGTGCTACCTTGGGTAAAGATCTGCAGAGATTTTCACTTACATGGTTTTGAACTTTTTTCAGTCATTGTTCTGAAACAATAACTTCAATATGGAAAATGAAAATCCAGAACAAAACGAAATGGCTCAAAAATATTCCCAATGGGTTTTTGTTTTGTTTTTTTTTTTTTAAACAAAGCTATAGTTTAATGATATGTAGGGGGTTTTTTTAATTTTTAGGGAATATTATCTATGTATAATCAACTGAACTTTGTGGAAGTGTCTTATTATGTCAAGCAGAATCTGGAAAAGTTTCACTCTTTCTTGAAGAAGTAACAGTGTATGTGAGTGGTATTGCATAGTGAAACATGACTTCATCTTTTTCTGTGAGAGACTGCACTAAAAATATCTGTACTTTGACAAACAGTAATCTTTTTTTTTTTTTCTAGAGTGCATCTGTTTTACCTGTGGAGAAAATAAGTTCATCTGGGTCAGAGCTCTCTCAAATAGGGAAAAAAAATTATTTGTTTTTTCTAAGACTTCTTGCAATATTAACACCTCCTTTATCTGAACACAGAGAGGGGAAAAAACCTACTTTTTTTTTTAATTACTTTTGTGTAGCACTAATAAAACAAGTTTTTTATTGTTGATGATAACATCTATGCACTCTGATTTAAATCAATGTCCTGACTATTCTTGTTCAGAAGAATACATATAACATTCAGTGCCATAAAACTCCCATATTTTTTTTTCCCGGAGCACACAATGAAAGGAGCGGTTGACTGTGAGTCAAATTTGTAATTCATAGGTGGATTCTCTAAAAGTTTCCATTATAATTAAGATTACAAATCAAACCCAACTATTTCGAGTTGCATTCTTATGTTCCCTGAAGATAATTCAAGATGAACATTTCAGTGATACATATGTCATCTTTTCAACACAAAGCCTCATTACTCAGCATCTCATCCAGAAAAGGAAGGGGAGGGGGAGGAAATAATGACCTGAAGGGAACATGAAAGGCTGAGCACACAAAAGAAGGCAGAGTCTGTGCAGCATGTTAACATCTCCCCTTCCTCCAGACTATCAGTGCACTCTCATAATCCATAGCAGGGGAAGAGGAGAATGCAGTTACCACCCTGTGTGCAGCCTGTTCCTCCAAATCTAGCAGCAGCACTGCAAGTGGAAGAGAACTCATGGAAATTCAGCTTTGGTTTCCACAGGGACCATTGTACCTTTAACTGTGTTTTCCATCTGTTTATCCCTGTACTTTTTTTGTTGGCTGAACACTGTAGCAGAATAAGAGTAAGATTTGGTGAAAATAGATGTTTTTGATGCAGTTCTGTTTCTGGTAGGAGGTGTTTACAACATTTTTCACTTAATTGCATCTTAAGGTGGAACAGGTTTTGTATAACCCTCTGAAAGGTAATAATGCAATCAAAATTTAAAAAAAAAATAAATAAGGAAAACACATTTGTAAAACTTTTGTTATAAATGCAGAAAAAAAAAGAAAGAGAAATGCCATCACTACACTTGCACAGTTGGTATTTTTAGAGTTGATGTGTTTTTCTCAAATTGCCATCCTTAGGAAAACATCACAGACCTGCAAGTTCCATATTTTTAAATTCCACTTCAGTGTATGAACATACTGCAAAGCGATTTGTAGCCACCCTTGGTCCATACAGCTTTATGCTTAATGTTGTCTCTAGTGAGGGTCTGAAAGACTCTGCAAGCCAGAAGCAGAACAGAGAAAAAGAAAAAAGACCTAAAAGATCTTCAGAGCTGAAATGGTGAAGAATGTGCCACCAGGCAAGGCAAGCTAGTCTGCTGAATGGTGCCATGTTTATTCCAAGGCTGCCAAAGTAAAACTAGATATGGGCTTCTAGGAAACATTAAACTATAATATCTACCCTATTCCAGGATGGCTCCCTATCCACGTTTTCTCCTGGCTGATGGCTCCTTTGATGTGTAAATCAGGACAGAAACTGAGAGGCTGTGGGGCAGGTCATGTGGCAGCATCGTCTCTCGGTGCATTGGACGCCTGGAGAGTGGATCAGCACCGTTTCCTTCTCAGTCATCCATGTCCTTTCTTAGAATTCACACAGTCACATTACAGATATTAACACAGACTCATAGAACCCTAGAATGGTTTGGTTTGGAAGGGACCTTAACGACCATCCAACTCCAACCCCCTGCCACGGGCAGGAACACCTTCCGCTAGCCCAGGTTGCTCCAAGCCCCGTCCAACCTGGCCTTTAACACTTTCAGGGATGGGGCATCCACAGCTTCTCTGGGCAACCTTTGCCTGTGCCTCACCAGTCTCACAGTAAAGAATTCCCCGCTGTCACTAAACGTCCTTGTAATTTTGCCATGTGGTTGTTCACTACAAGCAAGGCTGACTTCAGAATCTTTATCTTTTTTCACAGCTCAGGTAATAAATGGGAATGCTCATTAACTTACTTCATCCTACATTCTGTGATGGTATTAATGTCCCAGAGAAGTCATGGCTCCCATATAACAATAAAACTATTGCTATTGCTAACTTGCTATGTGTGTGCTGCATGTGTGCACCAGGAGTACGAACTTCTCCACCCCTTGCACAAGTGTCACGTTCAGTGTTGCTCTGCATGACCCTCAGTGGATGTAACACATTCTGAAAAGACATGAAATATGTAATTCTGAGATTCGCTGAAAAAGATGCTCAAAACTTCACACAGGGACAAACATTATAACAGCTGAAGGTTGGCTGATCAGGTAAGAACAAAGCTGCAAGATTATTATAACAGCTTCACTCACATACTTGTATCTTTGAGCTAAACTTACAGCATTTAAGACCAAATAGAAAAGAGCAGGAAACTGTATTTTTCTTACCATCATAGACAGTTAAATTCTATTCAATTAACAATAAGCTCAGTGATCTATGAAAATCTTCCAGGGACTGGGAAATCATCCAGTCTTGTTTCAGAAACCACAGTTTCTCTATTTCTCTTTAAGGTCCAGTCCAAAGTTTCACTGGTCACTGTTTGGTCCCAGTCACACATCTACACACAGGATATTTATATATCCAGTATTTTCTCTTTGAGGACTTATATACGGTCAAAATCAGCTCCACATACCCTCCTGAGCTGCTTAAGACTCTTTCTGTAGTGCACTTTAACTAACACTCAAATAATTTCTCTCTCTCTTTATTCTGCACCCACTCCAGCCTTTCAACAAGTGATTTTGAACTGTGAACATTAAAACAGAACAATGTTCCAGAATCAATCTCCCCTGTTCTGTGTTGAGGTAAAGTCATCTCCCTGTATCTCTTTGTAAGTCTGGATTGTACTCATAAAGATTGCATTAACCCTGCGACCACAGCACCACCACAGGAGTTTCACCCTCATGACTTTCCAGGACAGAGTGCCTCAATCAGTCAGCCAAAGTTTCTCGTTCTGACCAGTTTTGGCTGTTTAAAAATCCATTCCTACCTGAATTGTGTATTCACAGCAAGAAGAAAACCCAAGGCTCTGTATGATTATTTATGATGATCAAGGTGTGTGGGAGTGAAGGGAAAACAAATGGAAAAATTGCTACTAGTAGAAAACCTGTATTGTGTTTTTTTACCTTTCTTCCTTGAGTTCTTTTGGCAGATGTACTCTGATTCTACTTTAGCTCTCCAAGTTAAAATTTATTGGTGACCAGTTTTCTGTGGAGTGGAATTTCTCCTACTACCACTCTCACTTCTTTCTCTTTTGGATACACTGTCTCCATGTCTTTTTTTTTTTGAGTAGAGATATCACCCTAGCATGCTTATAATTTTCCTGGGCACCTTTTAACATATTTATGTAGGTATTTCTGAAGTCTTCTAGACTTCCCTGATTATTTTCTAAATTCATTAAACAGCTTCCATTGGGAACCAAAACCTCAAAGAACTCATGGTTTCAAAACATTTTTTGATGGCTGATTTTAATTTCTTTGGTTTTAATGGATTAGAAATTACTTGGTAATGATTGGCATGCTATCTTCATAAGAACAACGCAGAACAAAACTTTGTATTGAAAATTTCTGCCTTTTTCTGCACCATCATGGTCAGCTTTATCATATCATATCTTCTAAGAGGTTAGTTTTCTTTGTTTTCTCCTAATGTTCTTTCTCATTCGGTATAGCCCATCCTGAAATGACTCCTCTTTTTCTGACATGTCTGTAGCTTATATAAATATTTCTTTAGACATAACTACTTGTTTATTATTATTTATATTGTCTCTCATTTGCTAAATAGTGCTATTCTTAACATTATCCTAAATTCTGCCCTCATCCTGTTGATGAAGTTGGAGAATATATTATCCAGATTCTCATTTTTCATAATAGAGCTATAGAATCATAGACTAATCAGGTTAGATGGGACTTCTGGAGGTCTTGAATTCAACCTTCTACTTGAACACAACTAACCTCAAATTTTGATGAGGTTTCTTAGTGTCTTACCCAGTTTTGCCCAGCTGTAGTTTTGAAACTGTACAAACAGAGGCATCCCACAACCTCTCAGGGGCTATATTCCAGCCTGCCCTCCTTGCAAAATCATCCAGCTTTATGCACTGAGAATTTCTTTTCTGACAGCTTGTAGGTGGCTCCTTTAGGCTTTTTTCTTGTGATGAACATTCAGGAAAAGTCTGACTCCATCTCCTTCTTAAGTCTCCCTAAGATAAAGAAGACTCGCTCCATTCTGTTATTTTTTAAGTATTTTTCTTCACAATGAGTTTTGGGTTTTTCAATTTCAAACTACAGAGAGTCCATGTTGTTGTGAATACCTGCATAAAGGCTATCACTGCAGTTCCCAAAGCAAACTCCAAGGTCTAGCCCCATGTTTCATATTTATCCATCATAATGAGATCCAAGGTAATTATCTAAAAACGCTGAAGGTAACATTTAAATGCAGGAGCGTGAACTCTTAATGGTAATTTTCAACGCGGTGATATAAGACTAGGTTATACATCACACAGACTTGTGTGATTTACTTTAAGAACATGACTCTACAGCAGCCCAAATCCAAGCAAATTGAATTTCATCTGCCCACCCTCCTTCCTATGTGGGCCCATGTAACCAGCTCGTGAGCTTGTTAAAGGGTCAAACCCAGCAACAATCATATCCTGCAAAAGATGGATGTTTAAGTGGGAACTGTTGAGAAGAAATCGATAACTGAGGCCATTAATGACTTTTTTCCTGACTGTGGGCCAAACTCACAACAACCTGTGTGTTCTTAAATAAGTACCAGTGTTTGGCTCCATCTCACAAATCATTATATTTTACATAACTTTCAGTGTTGTAAAGTAATTTCAGCTGTTACTAATAATGACAGGAAACCTTAATGCTCAAAACCCCCTTAGAAAGATGTACACTGTGTAAGGTAGTAGAAGTGGATTAAACACACTTTCCAGGGTCATTAAATTTATTCACCTCTTTTTTATAGGCTGGAAAGAAGGTATTAGATCAGTCATAATTATTCTCTCAAGCAAGATCTTCATAAAATAGAAAGGGAAGGGGTTAATGTGATGCCATTACATGGAATTTACAGGCTTAGCATGATGAATGTTTCACTCATGTTGAAGGTGATTTTGTTGTTATCCATGGAGAAAGGCTAACTTAATTCTCCAGTGATGAGGCTCTACTTCCATGATTAATGAACAAATTGCTGTTTTCACAAGGCCTCATAAGACAGCCAGTTGTTCCTCCCTGATTATTTAGGAGACCCTTAAGGCTTTCATTGGGGACTTCATTATTTTCTGTATTTCTAGAGAATGAAATAAGCAGAGCCCTAAAGGACATTTATGTATACATAAAGCAGAGTAAGTTATCCATCTAAGGGGAACCAGAATGAAACAGAGATGAGATCAGCAGCCACAGAATCACCACCCTTCAGTTTTCAACAATGTGAAGCACCTACGTGTGATCTTTAAACTTATCTTATCAGGATTTTAAAGTTCATAATTATCAATGAATCAGTCAGGGTTAAATCAGAGTAAAGAACAACTTGTTTTGATACGGGGGAAAAAAAACAACAGTGAACCTGATTTTCAGATTATGAAATTGAACAGAACTAATTACAGCAATATTGATTTATTCCAGCATCAGAACCCCAAAGACTTCAAAAAACACTTGACTTTGTTCCATGCTGTGCTTAACCAGGTGAATGACAATATTTCACTTTATTATTGTTTGCTAATGTGCTGAGGTTCTCATGCCAATATTCCCTTCCCTGACTACAGGCGAAGGAGAACTGTGTGAATTTACAAGTGATGCACAGATTTTTGTTGTAGGAGTTTGTGTAGTCAGTTCTCAGCACATGAAGGTCAATGAAGCCACACTGACTGACAACACACAATAATCTGTCCCACAGTTTTTTATCTTAGCTTCAAGTGCACGAAGAGACTAATTCGATAAAGCAAAGCAGAAATCTAACAGTTTGTACATATTTTTTGGGTTTTTTTGATAGATTCGCTTTTTAATTTTATCTGTATTTGATGAAGTGATACAGGCATTATAAAAAGGGATTGGGCGAAGAAGAGCTTAGCAGTGTCTTCAAGGGGATTGCCACTCTGAATGGCCAACAAAGAGCTGGAAGTACTGCGGCACTGCTAGACGTTTTATATGATGCAGTGGAAAATTCATGGAAAGCCAGAAAAGAGAGATGGTCTTTAAGCTCACCCTTCCACCTCTTGTCCACTAAGGGCAAAGATGAACACACGTGTAGACCACAAAGGAGGCAGAAGTGAGACGGTTTCTGTGCCAACAGGAACCTCGCTACATCAGTCGAAGTAAGGAACTGTGTTGTCCAAAGACGTAAATCCAGACCATCTCTAACAGAGGGCTGTCAATCTAAATATTTGTTCACTATCATTTCCTCTCCAAAACAAGTTCAAAAAAAAAAAAAAAGCCAAATGAAGAGCATTATCCACTTCTGTTGACATAAAGTTTATCATATAAACACCTGGGTGCGTCTCATGGCTGAAATAAAAGAAAATGCAAGATCGTTGATAAATGTTGTTACATAGTCAGCAAAGCCACCTTTACTGTTAAAGGAAGAAGCTGCCTACTGAATTTCATGCTCCATGGAAGTTCAGGTGTGCCGGGCACAGTGTTCTAACGTGGGCTTTTCAGGCTCAAAATGATTCACAAACACTTTATGTTTTGTTTCAAGAAGTAGCTCTTAACAGTCAAGTACAGTGCTTTTAGAAGGTGGGAAGAAAACAGAAAACATTCTGGAGAGTTCCAGCAGCTCTGAAAGAAAAGAAAAAGTATTTTTCACTTTGTTTTGTTTGTTTTCCTTGTCAGGGTAGAATGTTTTAATCACCTGTAACTACCCGTGAAAATACAGTTCGCTGAAGGGGAGGTTAATATGATACCAAGTAGGATTGGTGGCATCTGTTCAGCCTGCATGCACAGTATAATTAAAAGAAATCATAATATAGCTTTGTTATAATTTATCTTTCCATTTGTTAAGAAAGATTTCATGGAAATGTAATCCCACAGAAACTATGGCAAAGTTTTATTAAAGTTAGGTATAAGATGGATCATTTTCTTGCTCCACGAAAATCTTAAAGTCTACTGTTTTAGGACTAGCACTGGACTTAAACTACAATTTAGGAAGCTTGCTTTATCAAAAGAGATAGACAAGCAGTCACACAGTTTGCTGACACAGATTTGTGCCAGTGATACAAGTTTCCCCTTTGATTTTAGGCAGAATTAGGATTTTACTTCAATTTACCATGGCTTAAGCAGACTCCTCAATAAGACTTTTGATCATTCCAGAGCTGGGAAGGAAGGCACTCTTTTTTGCTTTTGGGTTTAGCTCTTGTCCAAACTGACATGTTTTCCCCAAATATTTTTATTTTTAATGAATCATGGGGTTCTGACAAAAACACATGTTGCTGCAATGTGACAAACCCTGGTGTCTTAGAGAAAAGAAAGACTGCAAGGACACTTAGTGAAGGGCAGTCTCAATGCTTAGCAGTGATTTTAAAAAGCAAGTGCGATTGAAGGCTAAATTAAAGTTGAATGAAGAATCCTTTACCAAATATTAAGGCTATTATAGGAATAATTTGCACTCACTCACCATGAGTACTGCATTTGAGTTCAATCCCTTTGTTCTGAAAACTAAAGGAAATAAATAAAAAAGTCCTGAAAAGGGCAACAGAAAAGTTGAGAAGCATAGGTGGTGGGGAGGAGGGCTTCTATGAAAGAAAATAAACAGAACATGGTTGATTGAGTTGGGTAAAAGGGTAACAGGAAAAAAGTAAGAAATGTAAAAAATAGAAGAGCAGAGAGAAGATCAACCTGAAGCTTCTCTAAGTGTTTTCTTTCCTACTCCATTTCAGAAATCTGAAATAGCAGGTGGTGTAGGCAGAGGGAGATGAGAGCTGTATTTAGGTACACAAATTTGTACCGGGATATTTTTTGAGACATACACATTTGAATGTTAAAAGAAAAATTATGATGATCTGTAAAAGTCACTCATTTTGACACACAAGCCACATCTTGCACTGAGAACATTCTTTCAAAGAAATGAATAAGCTTTCCTTATTCCATTTTAAAAAAATAAGGCATGTTCTTAATATACTAAGATGAGGTTTTGCTTTTTATTTTTAAAAACTCTGTGGATTTGCTCATCCCAGGTGTATGCTCTCAGTGGGTTAACTCAAAATCCTCTCTTGTTTCAGGTGGCATTCCCCAGAGTTCATGTGCATTTTTAGAGACTTCTGTATGTTAGACAGCACTAAAATAGTTTCCTTGCAGAAATCAAAACCAGTTGGTATCATACGTTCCTGAAACTGCAGTAATTTTATATAGCAGGTACCATGGGCAGCTCTAGGGATAAGCAACAGAGTTGCTGAGGAAGCAGCAAATCTTCCTTAACTCTTCTCTCTCTCTGCAGGAGTATAGGAAAATCAGGTTAGGTGCTGTGACTGATGGTACTGGAGGAGGACATTCAACAAATATGGGATAATAATTGCTTTTGGGGTGAGTGGGTTGAACCTGTGCCAGGAAATGTTGCTGTTTTCACCCTTCTCATGCTCTGTTGACAGGAGAAGCAGAAAAATCTATATCCCAGCTTTTTTGTTTCATAGATAGATACCTCTTTAGTTGTACCACTTTCTTTGCTGATTTCAAGCAACAACCGGTAAAATAAATAGAAAGACTTCCATCAACTTCATGAACTCTGGATTGAGCCCTCTGTGTGGAAAAACTCCATCACCTAAATTAACTTGGTCTCAGCAATGTCAAAAATTGAGAAGTCAGTTGGTCAGTGGGTGGAGGACTGGTGCTGCATCTCTCAGTAAGAAAATCTGGTGTGGGTGTAGGAGGAGAAAGTGGATTTTAGTGTCAAAAGCAGGACTTTTTTTAGAGCACATAGACATGCAAACTGTTGAACAGTGACAGCACGCCTTTATTCCTGTTTAATGGCTCGCACATCCTCAAGGCTAATGATGAAAACCTGGAGGTCAGCAACATCAGCTATTTTCCTGCCAGTCATGCTCCCACCTCCAAAAATGAATGTAGTGTATGTCAGTTTTCACTGATATTAGTTTTGAACTCAGATAATTGTATCAGCATTGGTACAGAGCCATCCTGAAAAGAGAAATGCCAAATGCAATGTTTTCCCTGCTGTAAATGGAGTCTGTCTGGTTTCAGAAGGCAATACCACAAGAGGCTTCACTCGCAAGTTCTCTTTGCAGTTATGACAGTGAAAATGGTTTCAAAATATAAAGTTTCTTTTTTTTTTTTTTAAAATAAATCTTCATAATTTATGAGCTCTTTTGGGAGACACAACTCACTCCACCTCCACTGTGGATGAAATTAAAAGCAACAAACTTTAAATGGGTGCATGTATTTACACTGTGCATGAGTAACTCTCCAGGAAGGAACCTGCTGCTGCAGGAAGTAATTAAGGAAATATTTTGTAAGATTTGCAAAAAAAAGTTAGACAAGTGCAAAAAAGTGTAGCAGTTTTGCGGTTGTGTTCTCTTGGTTAGGCAGAGATTACAAGGCCTGATGGTTTTCTTGCATTAAAACATAAACCAAGCACCATCTTGATTTGAAAATGGGTCTCTTGTTATCCTGTGGGACATGATACTCAGTGTTTTTTTTCAGGCTGCTTTTCCATAGAAGACCAAAGTCTTGTTGCTGTGGCAGGTTGACCCTGTTTGGACACCAGGTGCCCACCAAAGCCTCTCTATCAGTTCTCCCATCAGCACAGGGGGACAGGGAATGGGGGCTGCTGTCAGCTCATCACATATTGTCTCTTCTGCTTCTTCCTCCTCCAGGGGAGGACTCCTCAAACTCTTTCACTGCTCCAGCGTGGGCTCCTCTCTCCGTGGGTACATAGGTCCTACCAGGAGCCTACTCCAGCATGGGCTTCCCATGGGGTCACCGCCTCCTGTGGGCATCCATTTGCACCAGTGTGGGGTCCTCCAGGGACTGCAGGTGTATTTCTGCTCCTCCACGGACCCCCCTGGGTTTCAGGGGCACAGCTGCCTCACCATGGTCTGCACCACGGGGCTGCAGGGGAATCTCTGCTCTGACATCTGCAGCACCTCCTCCCGCTCCTTCACTGAGCTGGGTGTCTGCAGGGCTGTTTCTCACACTTTCTCACCCCTCTTTCCAGGTGCAGTTGTGCAGGGGTTTTTGTCCTGCTCTGCTGAGCTCGGCCTTGGCCCGTTTCAAGGTCCATCTTGGAGCTGTTTGGCATTGGCTCTGTCAGATACGGGGGGAGCTTCCACCAGCATCTCACAGAAGCCCTTGCGGCACCCCCCGCTACCAAAACTTTATACTTCTGTGGGTCTGAAGTTGCAGGCCATCAAATCCACACAGTCCAGCATACCTGCTCATCCTTTGCTTCCTCCTGGCCAAGTCAGACAGAGCTGTTGAAGGAAAGTCTAAAACAGGCTTCTCTTCACTGAAGACATGCAGACATGGCCAGTGTGGGATCCATGCCCAAATCCTGTGTATCTAAACCAGAAAAATATATGTTCCATCATGATGATATTTGGTCACTTTATAGAATCAGAAAGTCACAGGATCATTCGGATTGGAAAAGACCTCCAAATTTATCAAGTCCAACCTTTAACCAAATACCCTCATGTCCACTAATATAATAAAATGCTATGTCTACTCATTTTTTGAACACTTCCAGTAATGGTGACTCCGTCACTTCCCTGAAGAGCCTTTGCTCATCTCCTTCTCTCATGTGCACATATATAAGATTAAATAAAACTTTTGGACATTTCCAAAGGCTCATAACCTTTCTAAGTCAGAAATTTTACTTGATTTTTGAAATCAAAAGAGTTTAAAGTAATTTGAAAAACAAAAAAGGCTATGCTGACCGTCTCTAGCAATGCTAAAAATTTAGCTTTACATTTGCTTTTAAGAAGTTGTCACCCCTGAGAACATGGTATATTGTCAGAAACTACCCACAAATCTCTTGTGGTGTTTCACAAAAAGTATTCTTCTACTCTTTCAAATACTGAAGAGCAGCTGGGAGTGATTCAAAGCTTCCAGCAGATTTCATGGCAAACATTAAGCAACTGAAAAGAAAAGAAATGGGAAACGACGCTGGCAGTTTGTGACCAACATGGGAGTGAAAACCGGGAGATATCCAGTGTGGTTAGGAACATTGAATCACTATCACTCAGAAAGTCAGATTCCCGTGAATTCACTACTTGGTTGTTCTGTAGAAAAGCAAGTCAAAGAGCCCTGCATGCACAATGGAGTGTTTGGGACAGGTCTTAGTTTCTGCTTTGAATGCTGCAGGAGAGCCTGTGACATTTCTTGAACCAAGCCTTGGTGACTAGAATGAAAAACAAAGATGACTTTGATGCACAAAACAAGCCATGGTAGAAATTGGGAAAATTGTGATTGTGTATGGTCTTTGAGAAGACAGCACTTCTCTTTAATGTGAGTTTGTATTAGGACTAATGTGAAACAAAGGGATTGTTCCAGATTATAGTCTGTGCTGGCTGATTATCTGCTCTGTGAGCCTTCAGTCACAGATAATGTGTCTAACAGCTTGGCAAACTGTATTCTCCATGAGTCCCATCTCCCTCTTGTTCAGTAGCTGTTTTCCCCTCAAGCAGCTCATCTTTTTTGGCCGCTGGGGTACCTTGGTGCTACCTTATATAAATCACAGTAGGTGAAAGATTGAACGTGTTACTTGGATATTTGCTTGGTTTTTGACAGAGGCCGTGCAAAGGGTAGCAAATGCCAGCTACTGGAAATGGCACTACATGCTGAAAGAAATACCGTTTTCTTAATTTCATTTTTCCTAAAAGCCCATGGAATAGGATTATGTACGTAAGACACGAGGCTATTAGCCCAGATGTTAAAGTCCTTCTCTTAACTTGGATTAACTTAAACTAAATTTCGATACTTATTTGAAACCTCAACACTAGAAACCTGAGGGAATCTATAGTTAATGGGGAAAACTATCACACAACTCAGACATCCTCTGAAGTTTCCTGTATTTCTCTACTGATCACAAAATCACAGAATGGCTGAGGTTAGCAGACACCTCCTCATGCTCAAATGGTTTAACCTACGCCGGGTTGCTTGGGTTTTGTCCTGCTGGGTTTTGAATTTCTCCAAGGATATATAATATCCCTCACAAACTCCCTGAGCAACGTACTGCAGTGTTTGACCACCCTGATTCATGTGCATCACTAATACTGTGCAGAAATATGGGTTGATCAGACTTCCAAATTACTGTTGGATTTAAACATTTCAGGTAAGACAGGCTTAACATTCTTGAAATAGTGACTTCCCAAAAGCCATGAATACAATTTTTTTCTAGAAATGACTATGTGATTTAAATATTTGTAACCAAAAAGTTAACGGGAAGAAGCAATATTCGTCTCTAAATCAAATGTTTTTCTAGAAAAAAAAGCGTGTGTCTTGTTCATATTTCTTCCTGATTCTGCATGGCCACATTCTTGTGTCCTTCCTTACAGCTTCAGCTTTTACAACAACAAAAAAGGCTACTTCCCTCTATAAATTTTCTAATAGCATTTGATTGTCAAGGTAGCAGACTGACCACTACAACAAGAAAGAAAGATCTTTAATTATTTTTCTTAACCTCCCTTAGGTCCCTTGATTTCATCTTTCAACCCTTTCGCTGTGAGATGCTGGAGAAGGTCCAACGATGTGAGCAATACATGGGGTGGCTTCACAAAGTTCAACTGATAAACTGGCAGAGGATTCATGGTTCTTGTGGCAATTTGTGGCCCTTATGTAGCATGATGTGAGGTCTGGTTTGGCTCCATGCTAAGCCATAGGTTCTTCAGTCTGGAAAGGATCTCAAGAAGTTTTCTAGAAAATTCTTTTTTCTGAGGTAAAATGAACCATATTTATATCATGTCTCACACCTCCTTTCCTGGCCTGTTTTTAAAACTTCTTGCAGAGGTGGCTGAAGGCTCTGTAAGGAACTGTGAAAACATATTTTTTGCTTCACTAACCTTATTGATAAAAAGATTTGCTTAACATTCAATTTTCTTACGATTAAATTTTAATCTTTGCTATTGCAATTAAACATCCATTGCACTTGTCCTGACTGCCATGGACAAGAACAGGTTTTTCACTTGAAATTTGTAACATCTTTCCATCTTTTTACCTTTATCAAGCATCCATCTCCTACCCCTCTTTTAGACCCTGTTTAACCAGCCGTTCCCTGGAGACTGTGGGATTTTATCCTTCTGATCACTGACATAGCTTTTCTTCGAAATTCATCTCATTGAACCCAATTATTTAATGGTTGCTCAGATCTGGACCATGGTGCATGTTGTTTACTCCCATTCTACAATGTTTTTTATCTTTTGGGTGATTTTTTTTCCTAGATGTTATTTATAAAAACTAATTTTTTATTTTTATTTTTATTCCTGCCTGAAATTTCAGCCCCATCTTACATGCTGAAATAATAACAGCTGAAATAATGGTGCTGCATGAATGTGTGTGATTATTATCATCCATCAGTCAGGCAGTAAAAGACTTTATTTCTTTTGGAGGTTTGAGGTTTATTCCTTCAGGTCACCCCAGCAGCTACTCATGAACCCTGTCCTCAGTTAGCAATAAGTCATAGTAGCCAGACAGCTTGCACAGAGCAGAAAAACTGAGGTTTTTTAGGAAAGCTCTTCATAAATGATGGGTTGTGCTGAAGTGACCCCTCTCAGAGCAAGCACCAGATGTAGGAAGCAAACAGAAAACTCCCAAATATAGATTAGGATTAAAATATTTAGATCTACCTGTAAGAAAAAAATAGCTACACATAGAAATATCACAGTTGTCACTGTAAAAACTAAATTAACAAATTAACACTAAATGCTTTGGAAAAAAAAGGTTTAGTTTTGGTGAAAGCATGCATAAGAATTGGAAAGAATTTCCCATTCCCAAACCCACTGATTCTCATTTAACGTCCCCACCATACACACCTGGTGGCTTTGAAAATGCTGCTACAGCTGCTAGAGATAAGTATGCATAACAGAATCTTAATTATTGCAGCCAGGTTAGAATGGAGCAGAAAATTTCCTGCCATTCTTTAATATTTTTTTTCTGTTATCTAAAGAAATTAACTGTAAAAATACATGTGTCATTAAGGAAGTGTTATTTAGGTTTACGTATCACATTTCAAATTAGCCACTCTTCAGGGTATCTCAACCTAACTTGAATGGTATAAAATTATATCCTTCATATGCCAAAGAGAACATCAGTGCAATTCATTGCTATCAACAATTATCAAAACAAGCTGCCCTTTTGCCCACACAAGCACAGATATCCCCCATATAGTTGCCTGTTTTGATAATAACTTCACAGTTCCCATGAGTTTATTCTTACTGCATCTCTGAGGGAAAAAAAAAAGGATGTGTTCTTTTATTCCTAGTTTAAGATGTACCACTAGATATAGACACACTATGCAACTTGTTTAGGGGAATGGATGGAATTTGTGGTAGGACAGGCTATTGATTTTATGTTTAGGGTTGCTGCTGTTAGAACTACAGTGTAACGCTGAAAAATGATCTTAGCTGTTCTTTGAATTCCAGCAGTATCCATGGCCTGAGCTGTAATCCAGGGCATCTTTTTTTTTTTTTTTTTTTAAAAAAAAAAGCATGTGTGCAGACTGAGCTGAGGGCTGACTGTGAATTCCAATGCGACAAATTGTATCAGAGTCCTTTTAGGAAGAGCTTTAGGAAGAACTGCAGTCCTCCCTGCAAGGAAGAACCCAAGTTATCTTCTCCCTGACATGAGAGCAAGAAGGGATATCTATAGATCCCAGGCCCATTTAGGCTGAGGTGTGAAGAGTTACCTGTAGCTAAGGCTTCTTTTTATAGGAAAAGCTACAGAGGTGCCCCAGAGCACCCCAAGATAAGCAGACAAGTGGCTGTTTTAGTCTTGAAGTCACCAGGAGGAAAAGGTGCATTCTGTACAATAACAGACTTCACAAAGATTATTGATTACCCTATTCTCCCCCACATCCACTCCTGTGATATTTGAGGGTAAAGAAATTTTTACCCTGCATTTGAAGGAGGCCAAGATTTCCACAACTGGACTTTAAATGAAGGAAGCAAAACACCCATACAGCTCAATACATAGAATAAATTGATATAGCAGAAATTCCTTCCTATTATTGATTGAGTTACAAACAAGACTCTTCCTCTTACACCTACGTGGTCAAACTACACCTCTATATTACCTTCTTATTTATTAATACCTCTTTAATAATACTAACTCAGTCATTGTGCTGTCAAATTAGGAAGAATACATTTACTCTTACTCAGAAGGAGAAAAAAAAGCATATCCTGACACTAAAGATGGATTTAGTCCTTACTTGGAGGTCAGTTCTTTTCTCAAATCAACACTTGGCCTTATGAGGAAGTGAGAGATTATATTAGCCAATATTACTTAAAGTATATTTAATGAAACACTATTTATAGGCATGATTGTACTTGATGTTAACGATTTTGGCGTAGTAATTATTCTATATTCCACTTTTGTGTCTTAATCCTCTAATTTACAGGAACCTGAAACTGTATGTTCTTCAGAACAAATGATGTCAAAGGCAAGGTTAAAGCAACATAATTAAGGCACAGATTCATTTTTAAAAGCTATCAACTCTGCTAAATTCCACTTTCCCTCTTACAACCTCCCCATATTATTTTCCTCACCTTTCTCCTAGGCAGTTATTGCATGATTGCTTTGGTGTACTTTTGTTTACAATGGGGGCTTGCTTCAAGAAAATGAGAGACTTTTCCTTTAAATATTGCTTTAAAGAATCTGTGAAGATTCTGCAGCTGCATTTCCTGGTTGAACAGTCTTTGATGGGACTGGGAGGGAGGGGAAGCCTCGTTACAGAAGCTGGAAAGCAAATCCACAGGACTTGGCTGGCCAGGCACAGCCTTTTGTTGGAGTGCACACAGCTGCGGAGTCCCCAGGAACCGGGAAGTTTTTCTGAGGCAAGACGAAGAAAAGATAATATAAGCCTTGGGAGAGTTATTTGGCACTTCAACATAGAAGTGCTTGTACTTCCATCTGGGTTGTATGCAAAATTAGAGAAGCCAGAGCTATATCCTTCTCCTTGGGCTGCTGACAGGAGTTTGGCTCACACTTTAATGGGTTTTTTATATGTTTGCCAGAAGGTTAGAACCGCAAAACCTGTGCTGGAAATGGCAACCTATATTGTGCATATGAGTTCATACTGGCAGATGGAGGACAGAAAGTCAAACCAGTTCTTTCCTGTCCTTTGAGTCTTGCAGTTATATCTCACAATGTTTCTACTCCTGAACACTTCCTAATCCTTTCCCAATATTGTTTGCATTAGCTCTTTCCGCTCCTAACTAGGGTTTTTTTTCAATATAATTCATGCCTGGCCAAAGTTCTGCCCAAGTTTCTTGAGCAACCAGCTGCTTCTTTTACTTCAGCCTTCACTTGACAAGATCAGAATAAAAAGCCCATCCAATCAATCCACTGTGTTCTCCTCAGTATTTTTTCAATATCAATGGGAGTTACTTCTTCAGTTAAAATCGCACTCTATGCTGCTGATGGGATTCATGAGGGTGCTGTAAGACAACATAATTCCATCCTGATATAATGAAGAGGTCCACAAGTGGAGGCCCACTGACCTCAGTTCTGTCTGTGTCTGTCTGTCTGTGTGTCTGTGTGTCTGTGTGTATGCACAGACATGCGTGTATATATAGAATTATGGAACCATAGAGCGGTTTGGGTAGGAAGGGACCTTAGTTCTGACTCTTGCTACGGACAGGGACACCTTCCACTAGACCAGGTTGCTCAAAGCCCCATCCAGTCTGGCCTTGAACACTTCCTGGGACAGGGCCTCCTCAGCTTTTCTGGGAAACCTTTGCCAGTGCCTCACCATCCTCACAGTAATTAATTTCTTCCCAATATCCAATTTAAATCTATCCTCCTTCAGATTAAAGACATTCCCCTTTGTCCTGTTACTACATGCCCTTGTTAAAAGTCCCTCTCCAGTTCTTTATAGCCCTTTTAGGTACTGGAAGTCTTCTATAAGATCTCCCTAGAGCTTTTTCTTCTCCAGTACGGATCTTTACTCTCTCCATAGCAAGAAAAGGACTACTCACACAATTTTCAGTGGTAGCATCCATTTATCTTCTCCATTTTCAGTTTCTAAATCATTATTCTCTAAGAGTAACTGTTCTGAATACATCCTTTACTCAGGTTTCCCAAATAAGTGGGTAAACTAAGGAATGACAGGAGATACTGGGGAAAAAGAGGGGCTGAGTTTATTTTATCAAACATCTGAATAATCTCTCTTCTACTAATGTGGGGAAAAAAAAATCAGCTGACCACTGTTAAACTCAGAATAACTTCTATAATGCTCTTCAATACCACATTAAAAAAAGGAAAATAAAAAGGTATAAACTTGAAGACAGATGTTACTGCCGTGAACATAAAGGAACTGTAATAAAGCCTTGATTAAGACATGAGATTTTAAATATAAGATGGATCGTTTTGTCTGTTCTGCTCAACTCACACCAAATATTTTCACCTAAGAGTTTCTGTTCTGAGTCACTGTGTATGTTTTCTTTCCACTCTTTCCTGCAAACTTCACTCTAGAGATGGCAACAATTGTGGAAGAGCTGGTAATGGTGTCCATAAAGCTTCTTATTGCTGCGAATTGAAGTGTTCTCAGTGAGACAATGGGACTTTCAGAAACTTCAGCCAGTCGAGAATCACTCCCAGTATCATTGCTCATCAATTACCAGATCTTAAGCTTTGACCCATTCACTGCCACTCACTCAAATTCCAGGAAGGTCAGGAAAAATAATTTTAGGTTAAACTGAGTTTATTTTTATTGTTTTTTTCACTACCTCCAGAATCAGAGTTTTAGCCAATATATAATATTCAATATTTTGTAGTTTTCTTAGTGTTTGGGTAACCATTTTTCATATGTTTAAAAAAATCACAAGCAATATTATTTCCACTTAAAAAACCCCTACAAATTCATGAAAAACGTTCCTCATGCAACAATTTATTGTTTACTTTAGAAAACAGTCATTTATCTCAGTTCAAGCTTTGTTTAATGCTTTTCAAAAAACAAAATTAACAAGAAACAATTCTCTGAGGGTTTTAAGACTTGGGAAGCAAGCCTTTCAAAACAGATTGAAAGCAATTGTTGATTTTTTTTGGAAATCCACATTCTCTGGAAATTTAAACTTGTTGATCTTGATGGAACAAGTTAGCTCAATACACTCCAAACCACCTCCATGCATTAGTTCTCCCCTGCCTTTCATATCTAATTGTGCTGCTCATTGTATATTTATGACAGAATTTTATCTGGGGACCTGAAGAACTGAAAACATGAGATGTGAATCTGTAATAATTCGGAGTGAAAGGAGACTTCAACCTTTTGCAGAGGTAAAAGAGGTAAAAAAAAAAAAAAAAAAAAAGAGGTTGCAGAAATAAATGTGTAATTCTCTATAACTGTTAGATTGCATAGTCATATATATCTTTGCAAAGGTGGATGTGAGATACAATTTTCTGGTGAAGTAATATCACAGTCCAGTGTCAAATAGGAGTGGGTTTAGGTAGTAATACCACCTTCACCTCTGCTGTGGACTGTTTGTGCCTCTCCTCTGCCCAGCAAAGTACTGCGACTCTGATAAATACTGGTAAGAAAAATCTTTAGCAGAGATAAATCCACACAGATCAATTGACTCCAGTTCACATCCCCTCAATATCTGGCTTAGCGTTAAGACCTGGCACTTAGAAATAAGGACAAAAAGGATTTTTTCAGCAAAAGAGATGTTATTGGCTGCCTCTGGGGAGGGAAAGGAGACTGACTTGGGATTGAAAACTGTCCAAACCAGCAAACTCCTAAGGCTGCCAGATTCTTAATCTCTCACTGGAAGCAGACCTGCATTTGAGTAAAAGAGGGAGAAAATGCTGTGATTATCCTAACAGACCTCTGTACGCTACCATGAGCTCTTTACCAGAGAAAGAAAAATTGCTCTAGGAATTTCTTTTGCTAGTCTCTTCAGAGTTATCTCTTCATTTTACTAACCAGATTCCCAAACAATCCTTTAAAATGCCAGTGACGCTCCCTGTGATGCCACCTGCTTCCAAACGAAATTACCTGACATACCTCCAACTGCTTCAATGGGAGCAGGTTTTACACAGACCTTTGAACATGTGAACATAAAAAGGTTTACTACCAGGAACCTCCAAGGAAAATAAAACACTCACTAAAGCAATCTCTCTTGTATTCTGAGAAACTTCATTTTACAGGTGCAGGTGTACCGATCTCCCCATGGGTTGGAACCAGGTGAGCTTTAAGATCCCTTCCAACCCAAGCCATTCTATGATTCTGTGATTCTGTGATAGCATTATTTCTAACAAAATGGCTACTCTTTCAGTTTAGCAAACAACCTTGCATCTAATAGCATCACCCTATTTTGTCCTGTTTCTGTTGTAAGTTTTCCTGAGGGGCATTTGTCAGTTTACACAACAGGAAATAAGGCACAGAACTTGGGGCGCATTTAAGCATTTAAACTGCATGACTTCAGGAGACTGCGCAACTTGATGAAAGATGCACAAGCCTGTTGAACACTAAAAGAGTCAACTACAGTCCTGTAAGTTCTAACTTAGAGGCATTTTTTGCTTTCTTCACTCATTGAAGAAATATTGGATGGATTTCCCGCTGCCATGGAAAGATTCAGTCTTGCAGTACATCTGAAGACAGGTCAATTTACAGGAGCAAGCAAAATTATCCATTTTGTAATTCTGTGTCAAAAATGTTGACTTTGCCAGAAAGTCCACTGCCTTCAATTTTCCTGATTTTTGTCATATTTCATCAATGTTGTTCACTTTATGTAAGGCCCCTGGCAATCAGAATTTGATAAGCACCTCAGCTAAGGCACAACACAGTAGTAAGACCTGCATGGATCTCACAATTGCTCTTCTATCCTTTTCCTACCCTTGTTCATAATGCCCGTCTCAGGATGATAAGGATATTTTAAGATAACAGTATTTATTTTGGAACTTTTGGTGGCACGATGTTTGGAACTGGAAGCAACTGCTCGAAGCAGGCAAATAAATGTTGCAGTGAGGGACAAACCAGCCTTCTTGAGCCAAATCCCCTTAATAATTCATGTTTTCATTGGCTCACCCTGGAGAAGGATGAAGAACATCCAGTCAGTTGTGGTGAGTTGGACTAACCCCTTTCTAAAGCCAAATCAATCAAAATTACTGGTTATTCCCATAATATTTCATTCTGGCCTTAAAACTCATACCTTTTCCTGACAATCTCAGTCCTTCAGCTTGTATTGTATTGATTTATACAACAAGAGCACAGGAGGTTTCCTGTTTCAGCCTTCCAGGTTGTGCATGATCGAGGTCATGGCATCCTGAGGTCCAATTGTACTGCACATTTTATAAGCTTTGGATAATACAGAGCTCACTACCTGGAACACTGCACATTCATCTGATTTTCTAAATGAACACAAGTAGGGTTTCAATATTTGTTCATTCAGGATTGTGTTTCTAGTTTTCACAGTTAATAAAACTTCTTTCCCAGGAAGAGGAATCATGCTGGCTAAGGGAATCAGAGCAATGTTTATTCCCATATTTATTCCCTAAATGTTTCCCTTCAGTCCTGTCCTCGTTGACTCAGAGGTCTACTTTGTATGGAGAAGACAAAGAAAAGGTTATATGATTATCCACAGAAAGCCAAGAAAACACACTTGGTGGCATGCCTTTTTCATTGTTACTTGGAAACCATTAAAATATTAAAATGTCTACAAAAGCAATAAAATGATCACAGGAGTATGTGGTGATATTTAATTTTCCCACAAGTTAAATATCACTGATAATTAACTGTTAGAAGTTTATTTTGAAATGACATTTCAGTGGAATATCAGACCTTTACAACATAATTAAAGGTTTTCTCATTGTAATGGTGCCCTATTCCTGGTATGAAAGCTTTTTGAAATTATCTGTCTGCTTCATAAATGATTTTTTTTTTTAACCTCCTTTTTTTCCCTTACCATTTAATTTGGCCATTTCTTGTTTTGTTTCTCTTTTAACTACTGATCATAACCATATCACTAGGTAATTTGGATCTCTAAGACAGTAAAATGGCTCGCCTTTTTTTTTTCCTAATTGTTTGATCTGATACTTTTTTTCTGATTAGGTGGATTTTTGCTGCCAGTCTGGAAAGAGTTTGCTGTTAGTAGTGTCACTCCAGGACATGTTTTTCTCACATTAGGACTGGGGAGATTTAAGCAAATAGAGTAAAATTTCAAAAAGCTCTGACCTGTAGTAGGCCTCTGACCATCCTCAGATATCACAAATAGGTGTCATCTGTAGTGAAAAGACAGAACTATCTCCTGTCTGTTGCTGTTGGAAATTACTGTGACCTAGCCAAGTGCAAGTATAAAGAGATTTTAATCTAGCAAGGGAGTGTTTGTGGTATAACCTCCCCACCGCAAAAGACTCTACCACCTCTCAGTAAAACTGACCAATGTCTTACAGAATAAGGGGTTTTTTTAATCCCTATCAGCACATTTATTCCTCTTTCCTGATATTCTTTCCAGTGTAATCCTGCCTGTTTAAGGTACGCATCATGACTTGGTCCAGAAGTCTTAATAGGGCATTTCACAGATCCCAGACTCTAATCCCGGTCAGTCAGTGTCGTGGTTTAGCCGTGGCCAGAGTTCAGTCCCAAGCAGCTGCTCAGTCAGTCCCACGCAGTGGGGTGGGGGAGAGACTCAGAAGGGTTGAAGTGAGAAAACTTGTGGGTTGAGATAAAAGCTGTTTAATAAGTAAAGCAAAAGCTACACACATAAGCAAAACAGACTAAGGAGTTAATTCACTGTTTTCCATTGACAGTCAGGCTATTCTCAGGAGAGCAGGGTTTTGTCATGGGTATCAGTGACCTGGTGAGGCAAACACTATCGCTCTGAATGTTCCCCACTTCCTTCTTCTTCCCCCAGCAGTTATTGCTGAGCGTGGTGCCATATGGTATGGAATATCCCTTGGGCAATTTGGGGTCAGTGGTCCTGGCTGTGTCCCCTCCCAGCTGCTTGTGCACCTCCAGCCTCCTCACTGGTGGGGTGAGTTGAGGAGCAGAAAAGGCCCTGACCATGTGTAAGCTCTGCTCAGCAATAACAAAAGCATCCCTGCGTCATCAATGAGGTTTTCAGCTCAAATTCAAAACACAGCCCCATACCAGCTATGGTGAAGAAAACTAACAGTATCCCAGCCAAAACCAACAAAGTGATTTTCTCCTCCAACCCTCCTTTTAGTTTTACTTCAAAATTGAGGTCAGCATATTCAATAGGGGCCCCAAAATTTCATGTGTTGCACAAACAGGATAGTGTAAGTATTATAATCATTTTATGGATCATCTTGAGACAACTTTGTGCACGATTATCCAGTGAAGTGCTCCGAAAGGGATTTCACTGCTGTTCAGCAGTGCCACAAGGACAGGCTGGCTCCACCAACACTGCTAAATCAGATTGTATCAGAAAATGTTCCTCAAGCTGCTAGATTGTTAGAGCAATCCCTGGCAATGTTTCCATGAAAGGAAACAAACATCCTTCATGCATTTCCCAAACACAGCCTGAGATCTAGCACAGACCAGGGACTATTTCCAATAGACAACTGGAAAGGAACTGTGCTATCTTTGAGGGAAAAGGGCTTAAGAGTCTCAATGTGAGTCATTGCGTGGAGGGAGGTCTCGGTGCCAGACAGTGTTAGAATTTAATAGAATAGATAAAACCGTGATGCATCCAATGTTTTGACATCCCAAGAGCTGACAGGATGTGAGATAAAGCAATGAAAGTTTACTTCTTGTTGCTCATCGCTCTGCTTTAGTGTAGCAGAAAAGAAACTTGCAGTGGAGTCGTAAAATAGTTTGTCATGCACATATTGTCTTTGAGGTGTCAAAGGGGATCCAAAACACCACCAATATAACTTTATATAAAGGAGAGAGCAGTCAGCACAGTAATTGCTGGTGGGTGCTAAATTCATTTCATACAGGTCACAAAGCAACTTTCAAAGGATGATTCCAACCAGCAACAACTGCAATGGCAGGCACTGGGATACACAGAGGCTACTCTGTGCTTTTGTGGCAAGGATACATCTCTGAAACATCTTCATTTTGCAGATATTACTCACTGGAGTCCCTAAGCTACATGTCTTTCAGATATATTTCTTATCCTCTGTGATTTATTGGTGAAAAACTGAAATATAGAAAAATAAAACTTTTCTCTTAGAAAGAACAGACTATCTCAAGGGGCTTTCCAAAATATTTATTTTCATCATTACTTTTGTTTCTTTATGGTCTCCCTTTAAGAGAACTTGGTTCAGAATTTAAGCTCTGACAAGCTGAAAAGTAATGTAAAGGGCATTAACATCCCATAAATCTATCCTGTGTCGGGCAATAGATGTCAGACAATCTCTTCCCAGACCTAAATAAAAGGAAAAAGAGAAAAAGAACAAAAAGTACTGTAATTTTTTTTTTCAGGAAAGCATGGTATTATCAGGAGGATCATCCCTTTTATTTTAATATCAAACAAAATCCTTGGGTCAAAACCAACTAATGAAAGAGTTGTCTTCCAAGAATCTGGAAATACTGACTCTAAGGGAAGTGTGCTAACTCTACTGTCTGTATTCATAATATATTCAAACAGGGACCATCTGGAAACATCCCGTAATAACAATCTCAGGATGCACAACAATGTCAGAATCATCTACTGGAGTAGACACAGATGTTTTTGGAGAATTTGAAGAGATTTATGCCATCGAGTGTGACAACGGTGGTGTCTTATTTCTTAAATGCATTAATGCACTGTTTCAAGGGAGTTTTCTCATGTAAGTAAGAAGTAAGACAGGACTGTCCAAAACACAGAAATAATCAACCAAGTAGATAATGAATGTGGTGGTTTTTTTAAGTCTGATTAATTTTGAAGGGTTTCATTTCAACAAAGGAACTAGTGTCTTCGAAAACATGGATGCTCAAAAATATCAGGCTGCCAGGAAACTTGAAGACCTCTTTCAAAGCAAGCAGCATCTTTCTCTCCATTATACTGAAAGAAAAAATATAAAAGAAACTGAGAAGCAGAAATAGAGGTAATTTGCAATTAAGCAAGTGGCAGACATAAATCCTCCCTTTTCTGGATCCCAAGGGACCTACAGTACAATAAACTACAGTCCCACCCCAGTGCCATTGAAGATATTGGCAGATAAGTTATGTCATAATTCACTCTCTGTCTATGAAAAAACTCATAAGGAAAATTTCATTCTGGAGGGGGAAAAAAACCGCCAAACCAAAAACTTAACCCCAGTCTAGCTGTCCATGAATACCTCTCAGCTCTTAATACCCTTAAATAAATGTTAAGACATTTAAATTATGTGTTATGACTTTCACTTTTATGTCCTTTATCTCCACGTGCACTTTCCAGAGACAGTCAGACAACAGTGTATGGTACATTCAGCTGAGGAACACAAGCAGAAAAAGATTAGGGGTTTAAATCTTGAGTAAAAATGCCGAGACATTTCATAAAACAGCCGCACTCCACACTCACCGGTAAGCCATGTTTGAATAAATAGTGGTATCAGCCTGAAGAGTTCTCGGTTGCTTCTGTTCCCTTTCTGTTTGTTCTTATTCTCTGTAAAGGGCTTTTACCTCATTCCTGGAAGTTATCAAGGATAGTGGAAGGTGTCCCTGCCAATGGCAGGGGGTTGAAACTGGATTGTCTTTAAGGTCCCTTCCAACTCAAACCATTCTGTGATTCTGTGATTTTAAGATTCTATGATAATGATTGCAAGGAACTGTGGATTGATAAAGATGCTCATTAACACTTTCAAAAGTCCCAGACACATAAAAGAGGAGGGTGACAAGGTCTCCCAGTTAGTTAAAGCAGCCGGGAGTGGTTCATCACCGTGTGGGTGTAACCCAAACTGTGTATTCTATACCCTCCATGCCATTCCCCAGAAACTGTTAACGACAGGCCATTTGCAGCAGCTGCCCAGAGCACACCTGACCCCTCAGGCTATGAGCTGGGTGTTAAGAGGCCTGTGAGATAGGAGGATGTTCCTGTCGTCACACCCAGGACTCACAATCACNTCGTCACACCCAGTACTCACAATCACCCATTTTGAAACTCCCCACCCTGGGGGAGGGGCTGGGCATTCCTGCCTGAACCTGGGTGTATACAATCTGGGAGTCTGGAGACTTCTGACTGCACACGTGGGAGCCGGGCAGGAGGACCAGAACCTCGACTGGACTGTGACCACCATCCTCGACCAGACTGCGACCACCAACCTCGACCGAACTGCAGCTACCACCCTCGACCGGACTGCAATCACCGCTCTCAACCAGACTGCGAGCCCCAGTCTCACCAGCAGGTTTTTCCTATTTTTACTTTGGACTCAGAGGGACCACGTGGGGCTCGGCTGGGGGCCAACGAAACACCATTGTGTTTGTGCCCCAGGGTACTGAGTGTTGTGGGTTAAAAAACCAACTGTCTGCAAAATTGTATTTATTGTATTATTTTCATTAAATTGTAATTTTGACTTATAATCTCTTTGAATTGGGTTCATTTCTCCTGCTGGTTTACCTTTAAACCAACACACAAGGGGACAGAAGTCTCTCGAGAAAATTTTTTAAGTGTTGCAGAATTTTACTCAGCTCACCTTTCCAGGACTTCATACAAGCATTATTTAGTGGAGATAAACAAATAAACAGAGCTGCAAACCTTGGAAGTACCTCCTAGGCAATCTCACAATAAAAATGTAATTGTCTTTAACATGCTTAGGAGTAGACCGAAGTGTTTACTCAGTAGTTGTGCATTTGGGCAAATTTTTGTGCACAGATATCCTATTCCAGCTGATAAAGGGGCATTCATAACTCACTGCTAGATATCCATTGGAACTGTCCCTTTGTAAAAGAAAACCAAAATTATTAGATAGCTGTGCCTAAAATAGTTGCAATCTTTTTGCATCAGGATTGTCACAATAATTTCAGAAATCTAATCTGGAAAGTCTTAGCTTTCTTTT
>VZRE01016168.1:1489306-1514601 GCA_013396775.1 Cephalopterus ornatus | reverse complement strand
TTTGTTCAATCATAAACACTGAATTCAAACTCTATTTGATTCCAATCTACCACAGGTTCATAAACACATCCCTCACTAAGAGGATATGAGTAAAGACCAGCAAGTAATTAAATATCTTTGCCGACCCGGCGCTTAGGAGCTCAGGGATTCATTATTTCTGTTTAATGAATTTTCCTAACCTTTGGTTCTGTAGCTTTGCTTCGTCTTCATTCCCTGGAGATGCTGGCAAATGGATGCAATCGACAGCAACAGTTTGTTCATTGACCCAAGGGTGTGCCCAGGAACAAGGGCTACCAAAAGGGTTCGATAAACGCACAGGTGCCAGGCTGTTAAGGGTTGTGTGTGAATAACTACTGCTGAAAATCAATCTGATGCTTGCCTGGTGACAAAGGGTAATGTGGTGATTTTCTTTCAAGCAGGTCAGACACCATACATAAGAATTTAGGATGGAAAGAATTAAAAAGGAGTAAACCCATGATTACACAGACCGGGAGAGGAATTTTGTAGAGGCTGAGGCACAATCATGTGTAGACAGAGACCAGCCCAAACTGTTTCAAGAAGTAAGAGAGATTTTTAACTCTGTGAGAAGAAAAAAAAAAAAATAACATGTTGGAAATAACTACAGGATGCAAAGAACCCATTTGGATTTTAAATTGTAATGATAACCATGCAATGGCATTACAGGGAACTTGCCAATGTCTAATTACCATCACGTCAGTCATCTAAGTGCAGAGTTACGAGCTGTAAACCTGCATCTAATCCTTCTTTTCAGTGCTTTAACCCCCCACCCACACAAAGAGAAAGGGATTAAAAGACATGGCCAGTCAATCAGTGGTGATAACAGTCCCGTACAGTCAAACAGCAGAGTTCAGGGGAAGATTGAGCATGGGGGAATAACAGGCTTATCAACTAGAGAAACAGCAAAACAGTCAAAGAAAGGGTAAGGACATAATAACAGAAAACATTCTGGAAACAATTCTAAGCAATGAACTTCAGCAAACAAAACCTCACACTGTATTCAATCAATGTGTTTTAAGAAAGTATAATGTGTCAAGTGGGTAGAGCACTGGCGTCAGAGTGAAATGAGTTGGTAGCACGAGTTATTACTTCTCTTTTCTGTATATTTGATGCAATCTGTTTGTGTTTATCTTCCTAAACACACTTGGAGGCTGAATTTCAGAAAAGATTAATAATTCTTAACTATGTTTTGTACATCCCGTTAACGTATCTCTCCAAGACAGAGCTACCAAGAAAGCTGAAATTGAAGACAGGCTTTGTTATCTGATTTGGTAAACACCTATCTTGCTCAATCTAGTGGGAGCTCTTAAGAAAGTTTGTTCTGGTTTTCAGGATAAAAGCAGTTTGAGAAAATACACCCTACATGTGAAAAAGAAATATTTCTGGAAGTGAAAATACCTTTATATGCGTGCAAAAAGCTTCAGACGGACTCCAATTTCTAGAGCCCGTTGGTAAGATGTTCAGTTAAGTGACTGTTCGCTAAAAATCTCCTGTGCACAACCCAGTTTCTTCCAGAAGTGTTCAATACTTTAGATGGGAAACACATAACAAGCCTATGGTAAACTGGAAAGAGATTCATTCTGGATTAGTTCATATGCAGAACCAAGACACTTGTGGAGATGAATAAAGTGCAAGATCTATCTCTGACTGACTCAAGTTTTGGATATAACAGTAGAGTTAGAGCCCGGTGAGTGTCCTGAACTGATCACTGTGGGACAGATCTCTGTCCTGTTTCCATTTCACCACAGAGCAGACACACTACTGGATTCTACAGAGTTTTAATAGGACAGAAAAAATTGCTTTCCATGCTGCCCTATTTGTCACCTCAGATTTGAGCAGTTCTCTCCCTTTGACGTAAATATCTTCATAATTTTCTACAGGTTTGGTAAATGCTAATTATCACTGCTGTATAGTTCACAACACCTGACAAATGAAGGGGCAGGTCCAAAAAAATATGCAATCTGTACTGACTAACTTTAAGGGATCTAGATTGAAAAATAGAATCCAAGATCAAAATCACTCACCTGAGTACCTTGTTTAATGCTGGGGAAGAGCCACATACCTCAGACAGAAGATATCAAATAAGGAGCTATGTAGAACCAGTTAATATAAAATATCACATATGCAGGTTGAGTCTGAACTTCAGTTCTGTGTGAAGCAGAGCATCTCAGTCAGGCCACCAGAGGATACTCTCCATGAACCTGGAGTTCAGTCTGGAAGAGGTGATTCTTAAAACACAACTGGAGAAGAAAGACTCAGTCATATCTATCTTTTATATATTAATATGTCCTCAAAAGGAGCAGGAGCTCATATTCTCCAACCACTCTTACATTTCATAGAGCACCAGAGGAGTGAACTAGCTGAGATCACTCCTTATTCCTCCTCTTAAGCCTGCAACTGTTGAGGAGAGGAAACCAGAACACAGAAAGGGGATGGAGGAGCAGCACATCTTTGAGGCATGGTCACGTAGAAATGGAGAGTCCTGCTTGGAACTGCCTGCTCCTGTGCTCTTTCCACGTTCATCCAATGGCTCTACACATGGGTTATCAAAGACATGACAAAAATTCGGGACTTTTTCTCCTAGGTAAAGATCTTAATCAAAACTGCTGGGGTTTGCGTCTTCTATGGCTCCTCCCTTTTTTTGCATTCTTTACTCAGAAGAGGCAGACAGTGCTTTCACTCTCAGAACTCAAAATTAGTAAATAAATAAATAAATAAATAAAAGAATGAAATCCAAATCTCTCAGGTTTTTTTCTGTCTGCCTTTAAAAAATGAAGCAGCTACAATCACTGCTGCTTTTGTGTGAGCCCTCCAGCCCTATTAGCCTACATTTGCTATTGTGCTGTTGTAATGCTATTGAGGAGCTGATGAATAGCATGGCCTAGTGTCAAGATGCCATTCAGATACACTGACAACAGCTCTGTAGCCCAGAGTCTTTGAAAATAACCAGGTCTAAGGTATCTGGTTAGTGTTGAACTCTACAAAGTTTGGGTGATAAATGCATCCACCTAAATCATATTGTACTTGGCAGCATCATTGGTTTTAGACATCTCATAAGTATTAGCGGGAGAAACCTTGGGAGAAAGAGGAAATTGAACCTCAGCTTTCACCTTTCGTGGCACAAAAAGAAACCCTAGGTCTCTCTTCCCTTTCAGACACAAACTAATAACAACACTGCCTAAAAGAAACCTCGTCTTAGAGGGTTTGCAGGGTGTTGAAAGAGTCAGGAACCACTGGAAGTTCAGAGCACCATTCTGTGCATGTTTCTTATATGCCAGGACGATGGCGACCAAGATGGTCCCGTCAGTGAGGTCTCTTATACAAGTCTGTTCCACCTTGTGCTGCAGTTTTATAATATTCTTTGCTGCCAGATCAGTCAGAAACAGTCTTAGCGGTCCTGGGTCTTGCAAGACATACTGGTGGTGTTGCTTAACTGACAGCAAGCCTCTAACACCTAACTTTAATTATTAACTGTTCAATGATAGCCAGTGAGACATTTCTAGATTTGTATAATGGTGAAAAGGCAGTGGGCATTATGAATAATTTACTAAAAATGATTCGTGCAAAGTGAGAAAACTCTGCTGTGCTTAAAATGCCTGCTACAAAATATTGCACAACAGAAATTTGAACTGTTTTCAGTCCCAAAAAAGAAACTTGTGTCTGCATCTTGATTTAAAAACAAACCCAGATTTTTTTAATTACACCCATTATGATGCAGCTGAATTCCTCCTTATTCCTCAGCCACTAGGGACCACAAACACATTGCCTTCGAATCTATCTGAACAACGTGCCTGACTTCAAACTATGGGCATAGAGAGATTACCTTCTTAGTCGTTTCATACTCTGCATAAGAATGATGAGTTTTCACTGTATAACATCCAAAGCATGAAGGCTTCCATTTGAGAAAAAGCAATGTATGGTGTACTGTTGACACCAGAAAGAAAAATAAAAGATAGATCTTACTTCTCTAGATCCATATGATGTATCTTGTAAAAGGTAACTGGCACATTCAGACGTTTAGGCAGAATCTCATGAAAAACTCAGGACTATTCTTGTTAAAACTAACCTCTTATTATCATTAGAATGTGAGCAGCCTGACTGAGATTCCTTTCACTCTTCCTCCCAAAAAGCTTTTTTCCTGTTAATTAATCTATCTGCTGTCTCATCATAGCTGGAAGCTTTGATTCACAGTTCTCATTAATTGTCACATATTGCACTACAGTCAAAATAGAGGATAGAAGAGAGCTGTGAAAGCAGAAAGTGTGTGGCAGAGAACTGAACTTAAGGAGGTGCAATGGGCACTCATAGTAGGAAATAAAAACTAATTCCTTGGGAAAAAAAAACATTTCTATCCCCTTTCAGAACCATGACATTGTTCAAACACTGACTAAGTTGAATACTACTTGCTGTAATCAGCTTTGCCACCAATGATTAACTCCTCTTCATATAAGTTTCTGGGTGGTTTTTTTTCTGGGTGCAAGACACAGGGAGTTGCCCAGGGTTGCAAACCATGAAGAGTCACCATGAATCTAGGATAGTCAGCCAATCAATCCCTTTCCAGTGGGTGGGAAAAGATCATCTTTAGCTTCTGCCCAGGACCCACACAGTCACTGACTGTGACAACATGATTACACTGAGGTTGAGCTCATGTTTAATTAGCTATGATATGCTTCTTGCACGGACAGACTTACGAGTAGGGTTCCACGAGTTAGCCTTGCACTCACACAATGAAGTTACATTAGTCAGACCCAGTGTGAAAGCACAGGAGGAAGTCCTTAGCTCCATTTCCTGTACTGCTGAGATTCCTTCCTCATAGTCACCACCAAAAGTCAGGAAAAAACTCAGTTTCTTATGTCCTCCATGGTAGTTGTTTGTAGAGTACAACAACAGTACAGAAGGAGACTTTGATCCCCTCAACCAAAGCACCTCACCTTTCTCCCAAAGCCCTTCTCGCAAATTCCCCAACATGTATCTGAAAGAACTGTTCATTTACTTACTCACTGATGTTGGCAGCCTTCTTCCAAACTCCACTCTCCCATTCAGTGGGCAGAATTCATCTAACTAATTGTGGAGAACTGGAGATAGCCATCCAGCCCTGAGCTAGTCACTCTGGGCTCCCTCCATGGTCAGTGGAAATGAAGACCTGTCTATAGAACATGGTCCGTTTGTAGTCTATTTTGAGATGAAACTAACCACATCCTGGAATTAAGGATCTATACCCAGGACAAGGCTCAGAAAACTGAGATTGTTCAGCCTGGAGAAGAGAAGGCTCTGGGGTGGCCTTATTGAAGCCTTCAGTATTTGAAGGGATCCTACAATAACACTGGAAAGGGATTTTTTACAAGGGTGTGTGGTGATAGCAGAAGGGGGAATGGCTTTAAACTGGAAGAGAGTAGGTTTGGATTGGCAATTAGGAAGAAATTCTTTACTGTGAGGGTGATGAGGCAGTGGCATAGGTTGCCCAGAGAAGTTGTGGATGCCACATCCCTGGGAGTGTTCAATGCCAGGTTGAATGGGGCTTTGGGTAAGCTGGTCCAGTGGAAGGTGCCTCTTCACATTCTAGTGAAAATAAACCTTTTCCTTGTTGCATTCTGATAACTGTATTAAAGCTGAGAGCTCCCAGTTCACATCACACAACTTTAGATCCACCCATCAGCCATTTTACAAAGAATTATTCCTTTATGCGCCCTGTGTTCAAGGAGCTGGACATTGATTCACAAGCAAATTTGAATTTACTCGATTTACAAGTAAATTGTAGATCACAGCATATAATAAACTGTTCCACCAAGGAAAAATAATACTTAAAACTTTCCCAAATGATAAATACACCCACTAAGCAGACTCATCACTGTCAAATGTGGTGGTGTTACTTTCTCAAGGAGAGATGGCCTTGTCTGTTGGTAATTCTCTCTGGATTTCGAGTATGGCCATGATAATCTTGTTGCTTTCTTCCAAGTTTTCTTCTTCAGGTACTCAACCTGTTTTGATCTGGACTTATTGTTCATTGGAACTATGGACTTAATGACTTGGAAATCTTCTTGCAATGACTTGGCAAGGGTTATGAAGTGACTCAGAAGCAAGGCAGGCACAAACACTCAAGCAGCTCTGGCTCATGGTCTTTCTCGGAGGCTCTCTGCCTGGCTTCAAGTACTTACATGACCATCATCACTCAATCTTTCTTAACAAGAGCATTTTTCATTACTATTATTTTAGAAGTGCTTTGTAATAACTCAGAAGTACTGGGAAAAAAATCTGAAATGCCTCTTTTCATTTTTTTTTTCCCTTCACCCAAAATATATGTTTCCTTCCACTGTGTACAATCTGTTTCTGTGACAGTGGCTTGAGTTTCCTTGGAAACGGCTGCAGGTCAGACCTTGATTGGTTGTGTTGTCAGTTTGATTGCAGTGTTTCAGGCGATGGGACCTCTAAGTGCAGCTCCAAAGCAAGTAAATAGGGGGCTATCCAAGGGCTTTGCATTAGTGGTCTGAAAGAAACCACACAGATGGCATTTGGGGGAGTGTGTGACACGGGGCCACTGGTTTGAAGAGAACGGGAGACAGCGAGGGATGAGAAAAAAGCCCAATCAGGGGTGTGGGCAGGATGGATGGGATGGAGGGCTTTGGAGGACAGAAGCTGAGCTGCAGTGAAAACTGCTGTAATCTCATGTCTCATGGAAGGTGCAGCTGACAGCATGGTGGTGTGGTGGTGGTCTGGAGCCTGAGTCCCTCGGTTTCTAGGAATTGAACGCTTTGTTTCATGTTTGATTCTACCAATTCAACTGCAAATTTTCTGAGGCACATGGATTTATTAATACAGTGCTAGGAGGAAAAGGAAAAAAAACGTTTTCCACCGTAGGGTTCAACTGTAATGTTTAGGATCCAGTAAATTAGAAGACATAATTATAGAAGTAGGGTAGCAGCTTTATGTCCTGCAAACCTCTGGGAGGAGAGGAGGGGATTGCTTAAAAGGGACACCCCTGAAGCTGTTTTGTTTATGAATCAGAATACAGGAAAACCACATAGGAAGAGCACATACATTGAGAAGAAAATGGGAAAGGTGTGAACAGCCGTTCAGAAGGGCTCCCTGAGCTTTGGCTCATTTCCTTTTTCACTCCTCCCAGTGGATGCCTACTGAAGACCTTCCTGTGCTTCACAGTCATATACCACAGTTTGGTGGTTGAATCACATGTGAAGTTTCTAAAACATCATCTCAGAACAGAAATGACAGAATTACAGAACATCCAGAATGAACCTAATCTTCCTTGCCTTGCCTTGCCTTGCCTTGCTTTGCCTTGCCTTGGCTTCCTTCCTTCCACCAAAATTTACATTTAATTTTAAACTTCAACAGCACAAGAAGGGTGTGTGTTTCTGACTCACTCTGCCAAATAAACTTCCACACGGTGATTATGTCCTGTTCTGACTTCTTAATGTGCTTGATAAATCTTTGGCAAGCAGACATGCCCAATGCAAAGAAAAAGGAAAAAAAAGAGAAAGAGACAAAAAAAAAAGGTGTTGCTTGTTTTCCATGTGTGCAGTTTCATTTATTTTCTCCACGATTCACAAGCAGATCACTTTCTGTTAATTAAGTAAAAAGTACTTAGTGGAATCGATCTGAATTCAGGTCTAAGTGCACTCGCTAATTCTGCTGTTAGTTTTAGGAAGCTGGTGGCAAAAAGCATCTATCAAGACAAATTTGTTCAGGCACCACCCATGGTTAGAGTCACAGCCAAACGTCTGCAGTTTAACAGCTTGCCTGTGTGTCAGCTGAGCACCAGGGACTGCAAGAATACTTCAGCCTATGGAAAAATGCAAGTTAACGTCACCTTGTATAACCTGCTGTGAAACAGACAGGAAAAAACCCACATTTTTCATCATTTTTACAGCCCTGTGCAGGGATTATCTCAGTTCACCCGACACACAGTAATCATTTGAATTGTTTAACATACACAGCCCATAGTGATGGACACATTTCAGCCCACGATGAAAGATCAAACCCACTTTTACGTTTCAGGAGTTAAACGGAGAAGGGAGGGAAGGCAGCAAGACAGGAAGGCACCCATCTGCTGTCACACAGAAAAGAAGCAACAAGTAAAAGGAGGATAAAACCCTCTTGATTTCTTCTCTAGTGCCCTCCCCAGTTAACAATGCTGCTCTTCTTTTAATAGTGTATCACTCTTTTTCAAGCAGATGTACAGCTCTCATTAGAGATAATCCTCCATGCTCCCTCTTCTTCCCTTTCCCAGCTTTAGACAGATAACATTAGTAACTGTCCTTTTATTGCATTGTTCTATTTTGTGTACTCAAAGAACTATCTGCATTACAATAATCTATGTATGTCAAATGGGATTAAGAAGGAAATTGAATGAATTAGCCAGAGTTATACAGCAAATAACCAAGGAAATTTTGAACAGGAAAATGCGTCACTATAATTATGCAGGTAACACCAACGATGTTTGTTATTGAAAATCCTCACTGTAGACAAATTAAATGACACAGAAATCATTCTTTTTCCTTAATAATATTTTCCTCTGCAAGAGATACATATTCCATGCAACGGATTTGCTAGCATCCTTTTTATGGTACATAGAGGGAGCTGTTGGCATAGGTTTATTAGCCCAATCACAGTGAAAATTTTCCATTGTTACCAAACCCTTTACAAGATTGCATTATTACTTTAACTGGGAAAATCATACCCTCATCAATATACGAATAAAAAGAATCTCACGAGTTTCAGGCACATAAAGAAGATCTGAACTGTAATACAACATTCTGCTTTTTGCTGGACGTTGCATTCATTAGTATATGAACTCCAACACACAAAAGTTTTTTGCTATCCAATAGTACAAAATTAGGGAATATTAGCTTTACAATTTATAAAGTATATGAATACATAACATATAAATGAGACAACTGTACATATTCCAATGTATATGCATGAGAAACTCTTCCATTATTGCTAATGCTTCAGAACAGTCTGAAGGTTGGGAGCTGGGACTTTTGTCCTCAGCAGAGTGCAGGGAGAATATTATCCCTGCCTCTCATTCTCCAACCTTCAAGGATTTTTTTCAAGCTGCTGCTTAAACAGGGGGCATTTTAAGGGGATGCTCGTACCTCTAGGGATGGTTTAGATGCTGTTAATTACCCTTGTAAAGGGAGCTGGACTCTTATTCTACAGTTCTTTTTCTCCTCACATGGGCATCTAAAATTCTTACTGGTTTGCCTTCAGGATTAGTAGGAACATTTAAAGTTTACAAAAACAGATGAACAAATGTACATTATATAAATGTGACAGTCACAGGAGCTGTTTTTAAACTAGTTAATGAAAGATCAGTTAGGGAAGGCATATTTTTAAATAATGAAATATAAAAATGAATGCACTCATTTTTTCAAAACTTACAGAATGTTTTGTTAACTTTTTAGCCCATCACATTTCATTGCTGAAATTCCCTAGGTTTCCAAGTTCCTTGTGGCACTTGTAATGCTGACATTCTGAAATCATAACTATTCCCCTCTGCTGTCCTAATTCAGAAACCCCCAAACAGGAAGTTCTGGATATAATAAAAGGGATATTATTTCCCAAGAGATGTTTGGAAAAACTGGTGACGATCGCAGCTTCAAAATACAAAGAAACCTTGGCATTTTTAGCCAGATCAACACTGAGTCTCTTAAGGATCATCACACAGAAATAACATTTCTACATTTTGTGAGATAGTCTTAGACTCGAGAAGCATCTTAAACACTTCATATTTTTGACACATATCATGCATTGTAAATGCTGAACAATAACAGTGGGGTTACTTTATTTCACAGCGAGCACACGGATGTTAAGTTGTATGTCCATGGTCTCACATCCATTTTTCATTTGACTCTTAAATAGATCCCATTTAGGACTGAATAAAAAAGGAAGTTCTTTACAATGCCTACTCTGTGCCTGATCTCCATTTCAATCAGTGAGAGGTTTGACTGCCTTCAGTATAAGCAAGAAGGAGCCTTTTGTTTCAGCTCACGTGTAAATACAATTTTGGTTGCTGTTCAGTGCTGTGATGAGCAGGTGCAGTCGACATCTACTTTGCTGGCTGGAATAACAAGGACTATGGAATGATTTGTCTCTATCTCAAATTTATATCTTTCTGATACTTTAAATTAAAAATTGCACTACTTGAGGACTCAATTCAGGATGATACTCAAGGAGAAGTTGACTTCAACGCACGCGCATTCCCAGGGATTCAAACCAAGCTCTCTGTATATTTAAAAAAAACTTCACACTTTTTGAACAGCAATTGAAGCAGTTGCCTAGATTTCTGCTTTAACAAGCACACAATATATGAAGAATCCATTTATTTATTTATTCAGCAACTTGGCTTTTTTAGACCAAATACTTTAAAATAATCCAAATGGGTGTTGGGTTTGTTTTTCTTTTGCATTGTTAAGATAATATTTGAAACCATGGTTCCTCTAGCGGAAGGAGAAGAAGGGGCTGTTTGGTTTAGGATAGATGTGCTGAAAAATAAAAAGTGGAAATTCTTACAATTTAGCCATTTAATGTTTGGAAAAAACCTAAAAACTAATCTTAACTAAAGTGCTTTCATTTCAGTTCATGACACTAACAGCTGCTGTAATTGTAGTGTTGAGGCAAAGAAGTTCTGTATTGTGAAAAATACATACTAAATTGTTTCTAAGTATCTCAGAAGATCTTATCTTCTGCCAGAAATCTTACACAGTCACAGTGCATTTATCTTTCATTGAACTGTCTTTTCCATAGCAATAAATACTGAAAATTCATACATACTTATTGTGGAAAAAGCCAAGATACGCACACAGACCATACAATTCTTTAGTGGTCCAGAAAGAGAATCATAGAATCATAAAATGGTTTGGGTTGGAAGGGACCTTAAAGATCACCCAGTTCTGATGCCCCTGCCATGTGCAGGGACACCTTCCACTAGACCAGGTTGCCCAGAGCCCCGTCCAACCTGGCCTTGGACACTTCCAGGGATGGGGCATCCACAACGTCACCCACCATGAGATAAGCCTGAGACATTGACCATGAGATAAGCATTTATGATCAGTCTGCTCCCTCCTGGGTCAGGACAGAAACAGGTAATGATTAATGACAGGCATGACAGATTATTTAGGAGAATGAGGAGGGATGGAGTTGTCTTATCTGTGTATAGGAGATACACCACAGTAACCGTGAGTCCAAGTTCAGGACACCGGTAGCTGGTAGGTGGCGTTGGAGACTGCTTTTTTGCCAACTTTTCCATAGCCTTTGTTAAATAAAGGGAAATAAAGGCTGATGGTGCTTTATGAAATCTTTGGACACAAGTAGATATGTTACGAGTTATGGCTACCACCCACTCTGACCGTTTTCTTTGGAATTTACTCCAAATGCATTGTTTTCTCTTCATTTCCCAGAACCCTACTTTTCCATCATTACTGCTTTATTCAATCAGAAATATAGGCTGCAAGTTTTGTAGAGATTATCTAGGGATTATCTTTATACTCTGGAATTCTGAGAATTTTCTGATTGAAAATTCTTTTTTTATGTTCTTTAACTTCTTCTGTTAGGGAAGAGCTCTTTGGGATGGGAGAGCTCAGTTTCTCAGTACTGCTTCTTGGTCTTAGTGAACGGGAAAATACTGGTATTAATACACATAAAATATTAATACACATTATAGCAAAAAGTGTAAAAAAACCCACACTGGATTATGATTTTTAATACTACTTCCAAATGATCAAAAATGTTACAGAGGAAATAATTTTACTACTCCTGGAGCCTTTTTTTTGGTTGGTTGGTTGGTTGGTTGGTGGGTTTGGGTTTTTGTTTTTTGTATGTTTGGTTTGGTTTTTGTTTGTATGGGGGTTTTGTTTTATTTGGGGGGGGTGGGTTCTTGTGGGTTTTTTTGGTTGTTTGGGTTTTCTTTTGGTGTGTGGTGGTTTTTTGTTGGGGTTTTTGGTGGCTTTTTTTGTTTGTTTGAGTTTTTTTGTTGTTTTGGGTTTTTTTGTTTTATTTTTGTTTTGTTTATTTTGGGGTTTTGTTTGGTTAGTTGGTTGGTTGGGGTTTTTTGTCTTTTTTTACGTAGAAAATTCATTTTGTCCAATTCTGGTACAGAGAAATAGCAAAGAAAAAACTGAAGATAAAAAAAAAAAAAAAAAAGAAAAAATCTAGAGATGTTTCTTTGGAAGAGGGTAAAATTATAGTAATACAGCTTGCATAATCTTTACCTTGAAGTGTCCAGTCATATTTCCAATAAATGGTGACAACCTGAAAAACGTGATTTACAGTTTTCAAAAGAGGAAATTTACACCAGCCAAAAGTAACTCAAAGCAGAATTTTGACCATTGTGTTCAACAGTACATATGTTACAGGTAAAAGTTCCTGGTACAAGTAGATTGGATGGATCTCTAAGATTGCATAAGATTTACATTCTGTGCCAGGATGAAATTATGCCTTTTCAAAGGCCTTTGGATTTATGCATTTTCAGGTGAAAGATGTGGATTTTCTTGGGATTGTTTCAGGGTTTGGTTTTTTGTGTGAGTGAAAACCATAACGAAAACCAATCCCAAACTGCCTCACCGCCAACTCCACTTGATGAAGACCAGGGACCTGAACCTTGTGAAACCCCCTGTGAAAACACCAGAATATTGAAAAGATTCAGGTGAACCGTGCTCATTTTCTCCCGTTGGAACTCTTCCACTTCGAATGAATGGTGCAATCACCTGTCTTGTAGTTAGCTAAAGCAGATAGACCAAAAAGAAGAAAAGACCAGAAAATTGATGGTTCAGACAGAACATAATATTTTTTTTTATTTTTTTCTAAAACCTCTCTCAAAGATGCTTGATTGGTAAGTAAGTAAGAGTGGAAATGTAGTTTTTTTATTAAAAAAAATTAATTCTTTCACATACTATTTTGAGATAAAGTTCAAAGAGATGTGGCTGTGGAGAGGGGAAAGCAAAATTAAGACTTTCTGAAGGCACACACCGGAAATTCTTATGATTTATCAACTTAGATGCCTTAGTGTAGAGCCAACAAATGCAAGTCCAGTTCTGCACAGTCAACAGCATCAGCTCTTTAAGAAATATAAATCGCTAGGTTTGTGCTTCCCAGCTCTCTTTAAGGTTACATTTATTGAAATTAATTTGTCAATTTTAAAATAGGTTTTACCATGTTGTTTTAATCTCCCATTTATAATCAGGTATGACTTCATAGAAACCATTCATTTTTGGATTATCTTTTGAGGCATATGCTTCATAGAGAGCACGGATAGCCCAATAAAGGGTACCTTTGTGCTACTCCCATGCTGTAAGAGAACTCAATTGCTTAGATAGAATTTAATGAAGACTCACAACAATCTCATACTATCCCCAAAACAGGACAAATAAATGAGAGTAATATAAACCAGTCATCTGGGATAGATGTTGCCCCAGCACTTTCGAATTTCAGTAGAATTTGAATCCTGACTTAAATCTAAATAATAGGACACCATTTGATTGGAATTCAGCACACTGAAAAGAGGTCTGGAATAGAATCCATACCTTGAATCCAATACTTGTGCTCTCGTAGTGACTCTTTTTGGTAATCATAGAATCATAGAATCATACGGGTTGGAAAGGACCTCTGAGATCATCAAGTCCAACCCTTAATGATAATAGCTATAACACATCTAGCATTCAATTTTTTTGTCACCCTTTCTCTATACCAGACTAAAAGTAGTTTTAAACATTCAAATAATTTCCACTCAGGTTTTTTTTTTTTAACTCTCTTATCTGAGAGCTGTGTAACCTTTGCCCATGCTGTCACAATATCTCCTGTCATAGGGAAGTTAGTTTTTCCCCATTTTGCACCTAGAGGGGTGAGAGGGAGATGACATATACTGGCACTAAAATCTCACTAACATCAATGGTAAGAAGGAGTCCAAGCGCATTTAAATATTAGTTTCCTGGTATTGTCTTTTTCAGTTGTTATTCAAACCACTAATCTGATCACTGGGGATTTATCTTTTAAAGAGTAAGGAGATTTATATGAAACTAGAAAATTTAGTTGGTTTTAAAATTGTAAAGAGAGTTGAGTTTACTTCACGCCTGTAAAACACAGACATGTTCTCTAAGATGGTTGGGTATTGTTCCCTCAGAAGACTGTACAGGGACACTGGTCTCCTGTCTGTCTGGAACATTATTGTAGGGTGACAGGAACCATCACTTTCCATTGGACAGAACAGAATTTTATCTTGAACTAAACACTGACTATTGCACAGCCAAAATTAGATGAGGTGAAAGCAGCCCCTAATTAGCAACAAGGGTTTCCAAATGAAGCTTCACCAGCTGTCTTCACTTGCTGTGAAGTCCATGAGAAACTTCAAGATACAGAAGAATGACAGAATCATAGAATGGTTTGTGTTGGAACGGAGGGACCTTAAAGACCATTTGGTTCCAACCCCCTGCCATGGGCAGGGACACCTTCCACTATCCCAGGTTGCTCAAAGCCCCGTTCAACCTGGCCTTGAACACTTCAAGGGATGGAACACCCACAGCCTTTATGGGAAACCTTTGCCAGAGCCCCACCACCCTCACAGTAAAGAATTTCTTCCTAACATCTAATATAAACCTACCTTCATTCAAAGCCATTCCCACTTGTCCTATCACTACATGCCCTTGCTAAAAGTCCCTTTTCAGCTCTCTTGTAGCCCCTTTTAGTCCTGAAGGCTGCTGTAAGCTTTCTCCAGAGTCTTCTCTCCTGCAGGCTGAACTACCCCTAAACCTTCCTGAAGTCTTTATTGAGCTTATAGATCTGATATCTTTAAAAATCACAAAAACTTGGCTGGTCTTTCTTGCACTTTTCCTCCTCTTTTAGAGTATGTCAGCATCAGGGTGAGGTTACGATATTTCAGTAGTAAAGTCCAAGACTCAGTGAACCTCTAAGCTGGGCCCTGGCAACATTTGTGGTAGAGCCTGGTGACTTGAGCTCGGGTGCTTGTTGAACCTGTGAGTATAACATCATTAAACATGATTTGTCCTTCAGTTTTGTCCCTCTCGACAATGCGGTGATTTGCTCAGAAGTGCAAGTCCTAAGGCACAGGAATCCTGCATGACACAATTCCACAGTCTCCTTTATCACCTTCTGACAGCTGAGTTCTGTTTTCTTCATTTTCTCCCTCTACAGTCCCAGAAGTTGAGACTTTCCAGGAAGGAGATCCAAGTGTTGCTTGGACCAATTCCTAGAAACACTCTTCTTCATACACAGTGCAGCACAGTTGTTATAAAGACGTTATTTACCTTTCATAGCTTTAGAATTAGCACCTCATTATAACTTAGTACAAATATGTCCCTGAATATTATTCTTAATGTTTCATAATATCCTCATAGTTCTTCATTTGTAATTTTCAAGTTTAGTTGTACTATAGAACAAAAGTTTTCTGTTTGCAGTGTCTTCTCTATCTGTGAGGTTATAACAGCTCTTTAATAGCCAGAAAGTTCTAAACATTAGCTCATATAACAATATATTTTCAGAGAAATATATTAATATATCTATTAATTATTTTTCCTTTGAATGACTTTAAATGTTGGTGGGGTAAGTTAATGACCCAGTCCTTGGCTTGTTGTGTTAATTTCCCATCATATGAAGCGAGCAGAACTTACAATTCTGCTCTTGGTTGTTTTTTGGGTTTTTTTAACCACAAGTCCCAGGTGTTTCATTTTTTAAAAGATGTTACAGCAATAAAAATGTTATTAAAGTGTCTTTGTTCATGCTGTTATAGTTGAAGTTGTGTCAGCATTTCCATTACAAGCTCATCTTTTCCAGAGAAAATGCTCTGGTCCATTGGGTAAATAACACATGTTTTTCTATGACACACACAGAGGAAAGTTAGAAATATTAAAAGATAAAATTGTTTAGGATCCTATCTTAATTTCATACACTGTATGTTGTGTTGTAATTTTTCCCCATGAATGAATAAATCAAGTACTGCCTGCCAGTGATGACGAATTTCCTTGTACCACAAACTATGTTATCATTATTTTTATGTAGATTTTTTTTTTGAAATTAAAATCTGAAGAAAATGTATTTTTCATTACCATCATGCATACTTATCATTAGGGTAAGGCTTTGAAACTTCAGCTAACCCTTAGAACTGCTGTGGAAATGGATGATGTGGTGGGCCTCTGAAAGACAGGTTAAAAGCGACATTTTATGAGGTCATTTTTGGTTTTGAGTTCTCACCACTGCTGAAATAGTCTTAGATGTCTCAGGCTTTATGTAGCATCATGTAACTACTCCAAATCACAGTTAACTTTTGTTATTCCTGCCTTGAGTGACAGGACAAAGGTTGCAGAGGGAGAAATAAAAGAATGAATTAGAAATCAAGAGAAACTTTCTCCCAGGAAACTGCTGAATAGGATTCACCTCAGTGCATTAATTTATTAGCTAAACCTGCTTTCTCAAGGGGCAGCTGACAGACCTTTTAGATTCAGTTTATATGTTTTCAGTCACTCATTACTATTTCTAGACACCAGTCCCACTGTTAATAGCACCACATCGGTTAAACCAAACCCTGAGCTTTTCCTCTGCTCTGAGACTGTGTCCTGCAGTCTGATGTTTTTGGCCACTACCATGACCTTGTAACATTTTCACACTCCTGCTGCCTCATCTGACCCTGTAGAAGGTGAGGTTCCATCACAGCAGCTTGGAAAATAGTTGACTTTCATGCCCAAACTCTTCACTCAGTATTTGTTTTAAGAACGGACACTGTCATTAATGCAAGGGACAGGCAATCTGTGAGCTTGATCTGACTTAGTAGAGGAGGCCAAAATCTTCATAGCCCTGGGCTTGTTTTTTGTTGTTGTTCTTGTTTATTAACCTCTAAATCCTTTAAGACCAACTATTATATTTCAGCCAGATTTATTGTAGGAATATTTAGAGGTTACTTCTGGAACTGATGTGCCAGAAGCTGTACAAACATATAGGAAGACTATTTTCTTATCTACCTCAGATAAGAAAAAAGTTAAGATAAGAAAATAGTTAAGAAATATTTTCAGGGGAGGAAATAAACAGAGAAGTGGAAAGGAATATTTTCACTGTCTTTTGCACATGAGAAAGGGTGGTATTAGATAATGCACCTTAAAGCACACTGTAAGTCACTGACAGAGTGTGGTGGTTTGACGCTGTCCGGATTTCAAACACCCACCAAAATCACTCTCTCACTCCCCTCTGCAGCTGGACAAAGGAGAGAGGAAAAAAAAACAGCTAAGGATTCCAGCATAGAGATAAGAGCTGGGAGAAGTCACTTACTAATTGGCAAAGCAGACTTAACGCGGGGTAAAACTTAAATTTATTACTAACAGGATAAGAGCTAAAGAGAGAAAATAAAACAGTCTTAAAAATACCTTCACTCCCCCACCCCTCCTTCCTTTCCTGTTCTCCCTCCTCCCTTCCAACAGTGCAGGGAGACAGGGAAGGCGGGTTGTAGTCAGTTCTTGTTCCCCATGGGGTGCAGTCGAGTCTCTACACCTCAGTGGTCCTCCGTGGGCTTCAAGGGGACAACTTGCTTCACCATGGTCTTCACCACAGGCTACAGGGGCCACAGCTCTGAGTCCTTCCCCTGCTTCTGTGGGGTCCCTCCCACGAGAGACAGTCCTTGGTGAACCTCTCCAACGTGAGTCCATCCTTTGGGCAGCAGTTCTTCCCACTCTGCTGTCCCGTGGCTCACTCCTCCATGGGGTCACAAGTGAGGTTTCTGCACCCCAATGGTCTTCACCATGGGCTGCAGGGGCCGCAGCTCTGAGTCCTTCCCCTGTTCCCATGGTCCCTCACAGGGCCACAAGTCCTATCTGGGAAAACTTGCTCTAGCGTGGGTTTCTCTCTCCACGGGCCACAGGTCTCCTGCAGGACTCTGCTCCATCCTTGGGCCTCTCACGGAGTCACAGCCTCCTTCATGCATCCAGTTGTTCCACCATGGGCTCCTCCGTGGGCTGCAGGGGGATCTCTGCACCCTCCATGGGCTGCAGGGGCCTCAGCTCTAAGTCCTTCCCCTGCTCCTGGGGGAGAGGGGGGTCCCTCTCCCCCTCCTGCTGCACTGACCTTGGTGCCTACATTGCTGATCTCAAGTTCTCCGCTCCTCTCTTCCCAGGCTGGAATTTCTGCGCAACAATCTCCTTTGTTCTTAAATATGTTATTACAGAAGTGTTACAGTGCTAATTGGCTCAGCCCTGGCCAGCAGTATGAAGTCCCTCCTGGAGCTGGCTATCCCTGGCTCTTCATAAGACAGGAGAAGTTTCTAGCAGCTTCTAACAGAAGCTACCCCTATAGCCTCCCCCCGCTAACAAAATCCAACAACATAAACCCAGGACACAGAGGCAAAAAATAATGTCCATGTCCCATCTGTAGTCAAGTCCTGCCTTAACCCAAAATTTCTTATATTTAAAGATTAAGAATTCGGAAAGAGAGGACTTGTTTGTCTCATTTAAACTTTTACGTCTACCAACAGATTGTGATTTCCTAATTTTTTCACTATTTGCAATTGTCCAAGACATGTTTTGTAGGATCATCATTCATCTCATGTACTCATTAAAAAGGCTTCCCTTTGACTGTTCATTTCAATATTAAATACTGAGTTCTGTGATTAGATGCAGCTATTTTTCTTCTTACCTCCTTGCAACTTTTGTGAATGGATAACTCCTTGGTTTCAGGATGCAGATTGCTCTTCTCTTGCTCCAAATTAAGCTGAAGTCCTGTCCTAAGCATAAAGTCACTACATGTAATTTTGCCTTTTCTGCATGAGGGTGGGGTGAATCATGAGCTGGAAGGATCCACCCCTCTGTCTCTTAATTGAGTGAGGGAATTTAGATTATGAGCTTAAACTAGGGACCTCGGGTTTGGATGGTTGCAATTCAAAGTCCCTCATTTCCGTCTGTCTAGAACTACAATCTAGTTTTGTCACAATGATGCATTGACCTTTCAGTTCACATCACATTTCTGTTATACTGTGGATCATTCATTTTTACCATAGGAGATATCTTTGCCTTTCCCATCCTCTCTCTCTCATTACTAATAAATGGCCAAAGGGGTCAATCTTTTTCCAGAGGTTCACAGATGTAAGGAAGATTCTCCTATCTCTGGCTAAGTTAATTCGGAGGTGCTTAAAACAAAAGGTCCAAAGCAAACTATTCATGACTTAAGTATGAGTTGTTTTGAACATTTTTCCATATATTCAGTTCTCTGGAATCAAGTATTTTTGGCATTGATAGTTCAAGTAAAGAAAAGGCTAATGATTTTCTTCTGAATATAAGGATAATTAAGATAATGTTTTTAGCAATTTGAAATGTTTAACTGGCTAAATACAATATTTTTTTGCACCCTTTGTATATATAATTTAACTATGGAACAAAAGAATAGAAAGAAATAACGATGGTTTGCATAATTACACAGATACTTCAACATTATATTTTTGAGTCTTTTTCAGTCTTTCATGTGGAAATTTTCTCCACAACTGAGCCATTCAAGATTTTTCCTTTTTCTTCCTCCTGGCTGTATTAAGTGTCTGTGTCTAAGAATGAAGCATTTGCTCTTGGTTTATAAATGTGTATGGAAACAGTGAGGCATGGAAAAATATGCATAGCATATATGTCCTCTGTATAACATGCAGGCATATGCATTTATTATATATGTGAATACACAAGTGCATTGGCACATGAAATTTAGGAAGTATATATGTTCATAAAGAAGTATTTAATCAACTGTTAGACCTTGAAAGTATAATCATATTTAAAAGTCACTTATTTTGAAGTTACACTGTAGAGTGGCTGTTTATAACTTTGATAAACTGAGGAAAGCTTTGATAACATGAAGACAGTGGAGGGATTTGTTCGGATGGGTTTCTGAAGACTGGGGGAGAATAAACCGTTCAGGGGGGCTGTGTGTCTCTCCTGATGTTATTTAGAAAGAATTCCAAGGAACAGTGCAGAGTTTAAGCTATATTTTACTGGTGAAAGAGAGGAAAAAGGACAGCAACAACTCCAGCTGAAAATGCTGCTTTTGTCTCACAAATGTTTTCCTCTAGATCCAGGTGTCCCTCGTGTACCTTAATCCGCCGTGGTTGTTCAGTGCTGTTTGTGAGAAGCTGATACAGGGCAAATCTGACTTGGCAGCTGTGCAAGGGCCAACACGCGTCACTCAGCTGCCAGCATTCAGCTACAGAAAGGAAGGATGTTTCTGCACTCAGGTTATAGTCATTGTTTCAGGGAAGGGGGTTTTGGGTCTCAGCCTTTGCATCCTTGCTCAGAGACATGCGATGGAGAGAGGAAACCTTGAGAAACTGCTACACAAAGCTGTAATTGTCCCTACATTAGCCAAAATACCTTAATGACAGCAACCATTCCACTTCTGTACCAGAGAACCTGATGCAGTGCATAAAAATCAGTGGTAATATTTCCACCCACACTTTCTAAAAGAATAATACTTTGGATGTTTTACTGTATTTTTCGTAGTGTGTCTGTGCATTTTTTCCTTGCAAACTCTCTAAAACCTGAGTATCTTCAAGGTTTTAAAAATCTTCAGTTGTTCTCTCCTTCTTTTTCAACAACTAACCAACATTCTCCATTGAGAACCTGAGGATAAGTTGTTTTTTAGCTGTGAAATTCTGTTTAGAGATCTGTTCTGACAAGGACGAAACTCTTGCGGTGAAACCCTTCTCTGAGCAGTCAGACTTTTACCCTTAACAATGGTCTGGTGACATCCCACCTGGGGTGCTGCATCCAGCTCTGGGGTCCCCAGCACAGGAAGGATATTGATCTGTTGGAGCGATTCCACAGGAGGCAGCAAGATGATCAGAGAGATGGAGCACCTCTCCTACAAGGAAAGGCTGAGAGAATTAGGATTGTTCAGCCTGGAGGAGAGAAGGGTTTGGGGTGATCTAATTGCAGTCTTCCAGTCCCTGAAGAGAACCTACAAGAAAGATGGAGAGGGACTTTTTACAAGAACATGTAGTGGCAGGACAAGGAGAAAAGAGAGTAGGTTTATACTGGATATTAGGAAGAAATTCTTCCCTGTGAAGGTGATGAGGCCCTGGCAGAGGTTGCCCAGAGAAGCTGTGGGTGCCCCAGCCTTGGAGGTGTTCGAGGCCAGGTTGGATGGTGCTTTGAGCAACCTGGGACAGTGGAAGGTGTCCCTGTCCATGAAAGGGGGTTTGGAACTAGATGATCTTTTAAGGTCCCTTCCAACCCTAGCCATTCTGATTCTACGATTCCATGATTCTTAATACACACATAGCAGCATTCCCATGGATTTCATGGTACACTGGAAGCATATGAAAGGAATTGCATGCATTCAGACTCCTCTGAGCGCTTTTACCTTTAAAGTGACCAGATTAAAATTAAATGTTTTTTTCATAACAATTTTTCATTTCTCGGCAAAGACAAACATTGGTACTCCGTGCTGTCAGCTGTTAACATGCAGCCTGACTTGGAAGGGAGCGTGTTTTGTATCTGTTAGATAAGGGCTTACACACAGCTTGCTGAAACTCCAGAGAATTTTAGATCTTGTAGATAGACTGGATTTAGAAACAGCTGAGAAATAGGGGAGTAATTTTAGTGTAATTTTGCCAGTTTTTGTAACATTCTGTTGCAAAGAATGATAAAGCTCAACTCAGAGTGATTTATTGAGAATTTAGGTCGTGATCAGTATTTCCACTTACAAAAGTCAATTTATCCATAGGTCTCTGGGTACCCTTCAGAAGAGAAGAGGAAGCATTATCTACATTTCACAAACAGGTGACTTTTGAAAGCATCCAAATAGGTGATTTCTGCCACATTTACACACGAAGTCATCAACACCGTCCTTGCCCATGGCAGGGGGATTGCAGTGAGATGCTCTTTAAGGTCATTTCCAACCCAAACCGCTCTATGGTCTTTTAAAGCAGGGCTGAGAGTAGAAACTTTGGCCTCTGAATCTGTACAGGCTCCACACAGACAATCACAGGTCTGTACAAAGAGCCAAGGCTACTTAGATTTAAAATTATTAACCCTCCTGCTTGCAATTCCTCTACTAACAAAGCATATACACAATGTTCAACTGGAAACTGCAGAGCATGACAGTCAATGTGTTGCTATAATACTTGTTGTTATGAATTAATTAGCTGATTTACATTTATATAGCACACTTCATGCAGAAGCAACACATGGCATTATGCACTTAAACTACATTACAATTAAACAGAAATTCTGCTAGAGGAGTCAAGACGAGTTATCCAAAATAAACCACCCAGAACTCAAAAAAAAATTAAATTTCTCATAGTTGTGTTGGGAAGCAGTTTATTAAAAAAGTTTAAAAAAAAAAATAATTCAAATCTTTGACAAAGGGCAAACACGAGTCTCAGTTACAAGGACAGTTGATGATCAGCCATTCAGGGAGGTGAAAACAAGATATGAAGAGTATACAAGTATTGTAAAAGCAATTATGCATTTGACAGGAAGCCTGTGTAGCATCCTCAATCCGTGTGATAAGCCAATGTATGCAAGTGGCCCTTCTAGACGCTGAATTTTGTACAAACCAGGGACTTATATAAAGAATGGTCAAGGAAGGCTGCAAACATAAAGTGGCAGTAATCCAGCTGTGGTGTTATAAAATGTGAATTGGGAGCTATGCGTCCCACTGAGACACACATGGTCTTAACCTACTAAATTCCTGAGATGACTAAAATGAAGTCTGAGCAGCACAGCTCACTTCAGCTGATTAGGAAATTAAAATTCCACTCCCAGACAAATGTTGAGTGAGGAATCACTTGTGAGAGAGTTATTGGGCCTAAGCAAAAGAGAAAAAAAATCTGTTTAATTTTCTCTGAGCTAGGGACTAAGGAAAAAAAAATTTAAAAAGATCAAAAGTTTGACTTCTAACAAAAACTATTAAAAATCGAAACGTACATCATCAGAGGCTAAAATTATTTTTAGAAATATCACTGTGAAAATATTAAAATGCTGTGTCTTTTTGACCTCTCTTAAAAAGAAGAGTGAAATTTATGAGACACCTATTTCTGACTCTGGAGCTGAAGGACTGGCCATACAAGACTTCTCAAATGTCAGCCTTGGTGCATTGGATGAGCCTTTTCTCTAGAATTATCCTTCTCTGGGTTCATCCAATGCCTTATTTAATCTTAATCTTATGAATAATTTTTGATTTATTGAAGTTTACCTTTTCCACCAAACTCAGTTCCCTTATTTACCACTTATATTTACCATTTTATTAAGTTCTTGCTCCAGCAAGTGCTAAGTTTACAGACTTAGCAATAAAAAATATTAAAGAATGTGATGCTAAGCAATATTATTTTTTCAAAGGACACAGTGAACTTCCAATTAACCATATTTGGCCTGAAAGCCGAGGACATGTTTTTCAGAAAATAAATGTTTTTCAAGAGTTCTTTTTCTTTTCAGTCAAGAAGGTTCTCATTTACAAAAGATTGTGAAAGCGTAGAGAAAAAAATTAAAAACAAGCAAAACGAAGAAGATTTTTTTTAGAAAATATTTAACCAGCCAACCTAATTAGGCACATGGCAGGTTTTTGATAGCCTGGTACTGGCAACTATGTCAGATAAGAGTTCCCATTCTCTGCATTTTTTTTTGTCCTTTTGTCTTTTCATAAGAAAACCCCTGCCATCAGTGGGCAAGACAGTTCAAGCCAAAGCTCACCCTCAGAAGCTGAAGATAATCCGTGGTGTTGCAGTTCAAATATTAAATGAAGCTTTCCACGTGGATCTCACGGATCGCATCCACCCCATATTTCACATGGCACACCTCACGCCCTTCAGACTGCACGAGTTGCCTGCGGGATTTTGCAAATGTGCCTTTTCATCTTCTAGCATTATAAATTCGGGGGTTGTCATCACCTGAGATATCTCCTCTTTCCTCGGCTCGTACTTAGCTGTGATCCTGTGAGAGAGGAAACGATAATAGGTCGTTCCCAGTGTGTCCAATCTCATTCTATATCTCTGCGCCACAATCCAGGAAAGCTGCACAAATGCTGCAGTGGGGATTTCTTTCCTGGGGCACTGGCATAAGAAATACACTGTGGGAATGAGGGAGAGCTTAAGGTATTTGACCAAAATGAAATTATAGCCGTATCAGTGGTCAGCAATAAATTTGAGCAGCCCAGTGTAAATGTTGACAGCTACCAATTACACATGAATGGATAAGTCATACCAGGGGATAGGATGAAACAAAAATTGAAATAAATAAATATATCAGAGAGAAGCAGGAGAGGAAAAAAAAAGGGGGGGAAGGGAAAAGGCAGGGAGAGAAGGGTAACAATCTAAACACTCAGGAAAAAAGGAAAAACCTGTCAGTGTCCCTCCAGCCACACTGACGGTTTAGGCATGAAAAAATTACTGAAGGCAGATAATCATTATTAGAGCAAGAAAAAGATGTCTCTAATAACTGTGTTATCTGCCATCAAATCTCCAGAGACAAACATAGTCTCATTTGCTCCAAGGTTTCAGGGTTATAGAGTGAGGCAGGAACCACAGAAAAAGAGATTGATACCAGGGATTAAAGATCACAGCTGTACAGAGGGAAGGTGGAAATAAATTGGCGCTGTTCCTAAAGCCCTGATGAAAGAAAATGGTGCCGTGCTAGGGAAGGTGACAACTGAAAGATAAAAGTAGAAAGGAAATGTTTTAATATTAGAGCCGAGCAAAATGTTGGTAATGAAACAGAGTTGCAGTTTTGCTTAGTTTTGTGCTTCTTCACAAAGAGCGAGCTTGGGTCACCTTCTCAAGGTGAGCAACCCCGAGCCAATTTGTTATATCTTCGGGTGAAAATGATACGAGAGGAAATTGTGATTCCACTGGCTTAGATACAAGCCCAGCCATATGGTTATCCAGCCTGGTGCACCGGACTGTTTCACTTCGTTATTGAGTTACCTCAGGCCTGACCACGGCGGGGCAGAGCTTGGTTCCTCCTTGCGCATTCTTGCGCCAAGCTTCGCAAGGCTCAGACTGAGCTACAACCCAACCAACCGAAAGAGCTGCTCTAATGGCCGTCAAATCCCCCTGACATAGCAGGTATTAAATTACAAGCCATTAAGGATTAGACTATGAGCCACTGCAGGAAATGCTAAAGAGGAAGGTTTCTGCGGGCTCATATCTCCTGTGGGCAAGATAGATGGACCCGATGCACATGATTACCGGTGTATTAAGCATGCTCACAAAATGGAAACCTTCTTGTCTTAGCACTTGACCCTGAGAATTGCTAAGCAGGCAACTCCGCCTCAGGCTGGTGGGAGCTGAGAGCAAGGGAAAA